>JAQQZZ010082097.1:5689-19157 GCA_030265115.1 Mopalia vespertina
GCTGGTCTTGCTAGTCAGAGACCCGAGTTCGAATCCCGGTGCATTTTTTTAATCTACATTAAAAATATATATTTTAATATAAATCATAGACTTTTTAGTTATGCGTATTTTTCCCTAATGTCTAGCATATCACCTTCAACTTGATTTTATTTATTGTTGGCGTACACCGATTTGTTATAAGTGACATAACTTTGAGTACGACTTAAAGCACCTGAAATACATCAGTGTATTCTTTACATTGTATAGTACATAACAGACATACTTACATCTTTGTAGTTGTACGTGGCACTCGCTGTAGTGGGCTCTATGGCGTAAAGAGTGTATCCTTTATTGCCAGATCGTTCTGCGGTAAATTGGAAGTTTTTGAAGGCTTCATCCTGAAATCTTGCTTTCATTGCTCCCTGAAACATCAACTCTCTTCTAGAATCCCTATCGTTAAACTGCCTACAAACTCCAGTATAATTTTGACCACATAAAGCCTTCAACGCATAGTCCAGACCATAAGCTGCCGCGTATACCGCGTTTGTCACGTGGAGCACATCCGGGTCTTGGAGATAATTCCCTGACGTCACAATATTCTGATGACGTGGATTACACTGTTTAATTCCGTTGATACGATTTTCGTCAGAAAGAGTGACAAGGCAATCATGGATAGTCTCGTAGTATTCCTGGAACCAATTGTTTTCTCTTTCGCTGGAGAGAGTTTTCTTTTCCAAATATCTATCAAACTGAGGAATGTCGAATTTCTCAACGTTGATAATCACTGATCCGTGGGCAACTTCTTCAACGTCTTCCAGCAACACCTCATTCCGGTTCCAGGAAACTGTTCCTATGAAAAGAAATTTGCCCTTTGCAGATGGAGTTCGCTTCACTGCTTTGAGAAATTCGTTGATGTATCCAATGTCGGCGAACACAACAATAACATTTGCGTTTGGGTTCTCCAGTAGTGCAGTGACAACCTCTGAAGCACTTTCTCTCGTCACGCCTCTGTCGTCTCTGAATGTTACCGTTTGAGCGATGCAAATGCGTTTGGAAACAGCTTTGTCGATAAACACCTGCGAACTGAGCTCTCCGTAACTCGTGGGTGATCGTAAAATCTGAACGTACCTTAAATCATATTTGTCTAAGAAAGCTAAGACGGCGTCTGTCTGTCTATCGTCAATTGGGACCGTTCTTGCAAATAACGGGTATCTGATGGTATCCTTCAGTTCAATGCTCGTGGAACCGTAGCTGATTTGAGGAATATCTAAGGTACTTAGAACTCTGTTCAGGTGCATAGACTGATCACTTTCTCTTGCAGCTACATAGCCCACAATGTCATCTGGGATAATGTCTGTCCCATTTTTGCTCAAAACGGTTTCTCCGTTATGGATGTTGGCAGCTAAGTAAGCTGTCCTAACGGCGCTGTCACATGCATCCAGTCCCAATCCTCCTAAACGAACTCCATTGAGAATATTTCTGAACTTTCCTACTTTGTTATTGACTTTTTCAATGGCATATTTAAAGGCTTCCAGACTCTGATAACCGAAAATAGTTTTGACCTTCCCACAACCAAATGGCTCCACGGATTTGTAGTGAATGTTGAAGACACCTGAAATGAAATAATTGTACATGGTTAGGTGTGTAAATCTTCATGTTGGTCCTCTTGACCACCCACTATAATATCTAAACTAATTCTCCACACTGTTTAACGGGACATTTAACCTTGTTTGTTATACTACCTTTATATTTGTATATAACAACCTCTCTGCATAGTCATTTTACACCTTATGACGATACAGGCATATGTATACTGTCGTGTATGTAGTGAAAAGGCCCGTGGTCCAGGTTCAGAGGTCTGTATATCCTACTTCCGGTTCTCATTTGATATACTGCTCACATGTTTGAGTCCCCTTATCAACCTTAGATATATGAGGGAGTCGGGCTCAAGCAATCGCTGAAGTGGCTTTTACTTGGCTTTTTCTTGGTAAGGCAGAGTGTGGAATGGACAATCCGACGCCATATAAGTGAAATACCTTTTAGTACATCGTTAAACCCAAACCTTTGTTTGCAATCAAACAAACAAAGGTAGTAGAAAAGGTCGTTATTTCCATTTTGGTTAAGGTAGTTAAGGTCATATCTTCTCTGGGATGACTGGTTCTCGGTCCATGGAGTTAACAGATCTGCCTACCCGGTGTATTGTGAAGTATTTTATACACGAAATTTATGTTGAATACACCAATTTGACATTAAAATGCACACAGAAATTAAAATACAATACTATGCTGTAACACAATATTAACCATTAGATCCTTTAGACTTTTGTTGGGACCATATATAAACATATTGTACATTACAAATATAAACATATATAGAAGTATGAAACCAGCCATTATCCAGTAACAACGGTATTGTGACTTTCAGTGGACTTCCATAGTGCCATGTGACGCATTGCGCAAGAAATGGGGAATTTCGTTTGTTTCGCGCAGTTTGAATTTGAGAATCCACTGACGCCTTACTGGTAAAATATAACGTTTGAAAAGCGGTTAAAAATAGCGTTAGCATGATTTCCCATGATTCCACACCCGATTAATGTCCTTCGAGGTTTTTTTATGTCTCGCTAGGGGGCGCTTTTTCATCAATCAGCGATGGTCTGGTCACAATGCCGTTGAGACTGGGTAATGGCTGGTTTCATAATTCTGCTTGATAGACTTCTGATAGAAGCCAACATCGCGGTTGTATGTTGCCTATAACAACTCGAGATTAATATCTATTCAGAAATTGTCTCTGGGACATCAGATGATTCTTCGGTTTTAATTAATTTACATCCTCGTGCAAGTGTGGTCTACACAATTAGTGTAATTCCGAAAAACGATAACTTCATTTTGACTCAATATTTCAACATTTATTATGCCCTTTACTATATCCTGTGGATGGCGAAATTAATCCTGAAAGATTGAGTCAAAATGAAGTTATCGTTTTTTGGAATTACACTACTTGTGTATTATGTTAAACTCTTCGGTGCAACTACAGGCTTTAGTGTGATCAACTTTTTGAAATTATACAAACCAGCTATGTACACATCTCCGGCTATGTAGTCAAAGAATCCTTGTGGGTTGCATCGAAGACATGGTTGCTGACAGATAGATTTTATACCAGAAAACCTCTGCAGAAGATCGGCTCTAGTAACAGATAAACGACCTGCGTTGAAAGTGCCAACCTGGATATAAACAAAACAAGGTATTCGTATTACTGAATAGGCCTTCAGATGTACGGTCAAATTTACTTTGCATTTAATGCTCCTTTGGTGGCTCATACAGCCATATTACTACTGATATGTTAGATACATTTTTATTTATATATCATTGATGCAGCAGAGGAAATACACGCGGTCATCAAATTTATTTCACGACAGGTTTGAATCATTTAACTTTACATCATTGATGAACAGTGGTGATACATACGGTGATAAAACTTATTTTATGATAGGTTAGACACCGTTTAATTTATACATCACTTGTACAAAGCTTGACAAACAAATTAAAACAAGGTTTGCTCGACATTTGCTTTTAAAATACTGACCTCAACAGATCTGTCCGTTTCTTCCAAAACCACCTCAAAGTTTTGATAAACTCTTCTGCCTGTAAATCCGAAATTTCCCCCGTTAGAAGTTGGAAATGAGACCTGACCCAATTTCTCTGCGATGATCATGTTTGTGTCACGGTCCGTTTTGAATTCTACACAAACCCCATTGTAGTTTGTGCCACATTTGTCTTGCAGAGTCCTGTGAATGGCGTCGCCTAACGCGTATGCAGCATTAACAGTGTTGACGACCCGAATGTCTGTGGGAAAGTTCCTTTGAGATTCGACCCTACAAGATACGTTAAACGTCGATGATCCCGGTAAATCGCACTGGTGTACAGACTGATAATAATAACGATAGAAGCCGTCACTGCCTGGATGCTTTGTCTGAAGATATGCATTGTACCCAGGAACGACATCTTCTTCCAGTCTCAGGCTGATTACATTCTGAGCAATGGGCATGCCTCTGGACCTCATGGGCGCCATTGTAAAGAAAAGTAGTCCGTTTGATGACTGCACTGCATCTGTCGCCGATTTGAGTTGTTCCGCGTATCTATCGCCATCAACAATGACGACAACTGCTTTAGCTCGGTTACCAGCCAGCTCTTCAATGATTTTAGGGATGTCATCAGTAAGTTCCAAGGATTTTACGACACATACACCTTCTTCACTAGCTACTTTCTTTAGAATATCAATGCCTTGCTTCCCATTAGCGTCAGGAGAATATATAGCCTGGAAATAATCATAGCCTCTCGAACGCACCATCCGAACTAAAGCAACAGCTCTTTGGTTGAGGATCGCCCCAGTCGTGAACAACATCGGAGACTGGGACATATCCTTTTCGCCCAAGGTGGAGGCTTCCGATGCCAGAATAGGGGTTTGAAAGGAGTTCAAGTTGGCTGCTACGTTAACGAGATTTGCTTTGGTATGGCTCAACCAGCCGCTAAATCCCATGTTGGTCATTTCCTTCATTGGGGTAACACCTGAGTAAATTTCGTTAACAAGACCAACGGCCCTCTCGTCGCTATTACAATCGTCGAGTAGTAAGCTTCCTATTGTAACGTTGTTCAAGGTCACCGGGGCAGCGCCTGAATTTATCTGATCTAAGGCATATAAAACAGCTGCTGCATGTTGGTACCCGTCCCCAACTCGCGTTACATCGCAAGTGAATCCGTCCTGCTCAGAACCGGCTATTCCGACAAGTGAACCCACCATTATGTCACCTGGTTGATAAATATATGGATGACGTTCATTCAAATAAGAGCATTGCCCACAAAAGCCTGTGCACGTCACGTCATTTTCAGTCTGCCCCGTAGCTCTTCTTATAGCTGCCGCAGGCATTTTCATAACAAAACTATTCGGTGAGTATTCTGCCACCTTAAAAAAAAAATAAACCGTAATATATAGGTAACGAGTCATGTGTGTTTTAAAATCTAGTATCAAATGAGAAACAGCTTAGATTGATTGGTTGATTGATTGATTGGTGTTTTACGCCGTGCTTAAGGTTATATTATCTAGAGACATAAGTATATATTCACAAAAAGGTGAAGAAATATTTTAAGCAGTTAAACCTTAAAAAAACATTAAGTATTAACTATTTCTTCACCTGTTTGTAACATATCTTTCCTATGTCTCTACTAAACATTCTTCTTGGTGATCGTTTAATCAATGAACCGGAACGTTTAGTCAAAATGAATCTAATACCTTTCTTCGGAAATGTTGCTATAATTTACGAAATAAACATAAAATTTAGCATAAACTGTTCTGCTGACTTTCATTGTTTGTCGTTCTAATTTCAAATCACATACAAAGCGCAATAAAAGAGAAATGTATTAACATTCCAAACATTATAAGAAGAATAACATTTAGGGATACAAGCTACACAATGTATGGGGAATCTTACCTGAGTTAATTCTTCAACCTGCTTCATGCGATAGCCAAGTATTTGGAAATTTCCATTCACAGCTGAGCTGTCGTTGGACAGTCTCTGTTGCAGTCGTTGTTTTAACTGGACACTATCCACAGAGGTAGTACAGTTGCCGCATACTTCTCTGTACGAGGTTTGCAAGTTATCTCCAATTAGAGTTATCGCCCTGGACACAAATTGTGTGGCAGCTTTTACCCGGTCGTCGTAAACTGGACTTTCAGTAATTCTAGCCGTTTCATTACAAGCTTCAGCGACGGATCCGATTTGGCATTTGAAAATGCTCTGATAAAGCTCCCGAACGAACATTCTTTCGGTTCGGCCAGGATTTATTTGCCGGAGATAGGAATCCAATCCTGGGTTGGACATGTCGGTTGCCCTAACGGTAAAACTCCTACCAGGTATCGCTTCAACTCTCTGGGCGTTTGCATTTTCACTCCATTCTGTTGTTATAATAACGAATTGTTGTCCTGTCCTTGTGTTCCTTATCGCTTCGAACATTCGATCTGTAGTTTCTGCAGGGGCGAAAATCACGATTATTCCAGCTGACGGCTGTCGTTGCAAGGATCTCACAATTTGTTCCGGATTGCCATCGGTTTCTATTTCAAAGGACTGGGCAATGCATACCTGTCCTGCATTAGTTGCCTTCCGCAGGGCTGCGATTCCAAGTCGTCCATAAACATCCGGACTATTCACCGTCTGGATGTACTGCCATCCAACATTCTGCAGAAAGTATGCGATTGTTTCTGCTTCTTTGTCGTCAGACGGTACCCTTTGAGAGTAATAAGGAAAATCAACCTTGTTACCCAAGTCAATATCCGTGGCCACAGCTCCTACAACAGGAGTCTTGAGTTCCCCAGCGTATCGGGCTACAACCTGTGCCTTGTTATCATCAAGCATATCTATAGTTCCAACAACTTTATTGGGATTGATCAGATCATTTGACTCATCGTAGAGTGGTAAAGATCCAGTATAGAAACGGTCAAGAAAATCGGAAACTTTGGCTTCGCTCCCGCAGAGATCCACAAGCAAACTGCCTACAGTCAGTGGTGAATTCGGATCATTCTGTGCTTCAACTGACTGCTGAAACGCCAACGCCCGGAAAGAATTATCAACATCCAGCGTCCCACAAGTTGATGGATCAGATCCCTGTTGATGTAAACTTGTCAGCCCAACTATAACAACATCCCCTGGGGTGTACCAGTATTGTAGCTCATCTGAAGAAAGGCATTGGCCACACTGATCGCCCACACAGGTCAACTGCGGGATAGACTGAAGAGCTCTGAATCCGTCCCTGTCGTACACTGTTATTGCAGATCTTTCCAAAGTGAGTCGACCGGAACTATAGTTGCCAACCTGAAAATATACCAAAAGTGGTCACATTTTGACAGATGTCAGAGGTAAAGAACAGAATAATTATAGAAACTAAAGGGGCGAGACAACAACCAACCAAACACATCATATCTCAAGAATGTTAAGTTAGATTGATTGTCTAGCAATATGATAAAATTCTTCTGTCTTTGGAAGGGATGTCATCATTGTTATTTTTGTCTATTGTGTACCCTCCAGTGAGGTCTGCTAGAATTGATTTTTAAATCTTTTAGGAAAACATAGAAGCAATTTTACATCTGATTTCAGAAAATATTGATTTATTTCAGGTATATACTTTGTGTATGTCTTGACAAATCGTTTCTGAGAAAAGACAAAACTGCCTATAAACCCTACCCAGAAATCATAGAGGTTGATATTAGTTATATTTCGCCATTAGCGTTTAACCTAGGATACGTCATTTTTTTTTATCAAATACCTGTTTATAAGTTAGCTGGCCCTGTCTTCGATTGTAATTGTGGACAACAAAGGTATGGCCGTCACTGATATCCCCGTTCACATCAAATGAAATTCTTGAGTTTGAAAGACTTGGTATGCCATCTCCAGATCCCATTATATAATCTAAACCACGAAGGTAGCTAGTGTAAAACTCTTGATGAGACATCCTGGCCAAGGCTGGACACGAACCACTGGACCCCCCACATTTTTCGCGCCTGGCTTGTCTTATGGCTGCAGCATAAGCATAAACGGCCTTGATTGTTTCTCGGTACACCGAGTGATTATCCTCTCCAGCGAAGGCCCCTTTTCTCTGGTCGACAGTCAGCTGTCCACAGAGACGGAGCGATCGGAATTCTTGGTCAACGTTGCCGGATAGTCGACATCTGAACTTTCTCATGTACCATTCTGAGAACCAAGGGTTTTGAGCCGACGACAAGCGAGGGTCTAATCTCGACAATGCATCAGTCAACTCTGGTACTTCCTTTTCCTGTTGTCGCACTGTAACGGTGCCGGGTAAAAGTCGGGATGATCCAGTAATACTGTACGGGGAGACAATTTGAATGTTTCTGTTGCTAGGAATGAGACGTTCTAAGCTTTGTAAAACCTGCGACACTCCCTGTTGGTCAACCGCCAAAACTATGACGTCGGCACCCGAATTGATAATTTGCTGGAGTTTGCTATCCTGATTGGAGCTGCCCAAGGTGAAACTTGAACCCTCAGCGATGCAAATACCGGAGAGTGACCCATCTCTCTTCATCAAGGATAATAAGTTTCTACCGAAGTCGTTGTCGGTATAAATAACTCCAATCCTCGTCCATTTTAGAGCGTTTAGACTGGTTATTATTGCCTGAAAAGTAAAGAAAGTTGATACTGAAAAACATTTTAATATCAAACTGTTATTAAAAAATAACTTTTTTTAAACCATGGCTGTGACATTAGTCTCTCATCATGATAGAATACACAGAGTAATAAGTTTACAATCACGTGATTCAAGTTCACTATTATTTTTAATGACACCGCATTCATAACAAGCGAAATACAAATCGGACACATAAATACAACAACAACTGATGTATTTGGCTTAAAAGATAAGTAAAACTTAAAACAAAGGACCTTCAAACAGGAAACAGGAATGTTTTACGGCAACCAAGCAGTTTTAAAAAGGGTTCATCTTTGCTGTTTAATTGATTTATTATGTCGAAAATTTCATTTTAAGAATTTAACTATATAATATACTTTTCAAACAAAATGTTTGCTGTGTTTAAGGGGTCAACTAACATGTTATTAATATCACCATAACACACATCTATTCACCAACAAGCCCACTGCCCACTGTCTACGTTGTGTGTGTAGCAATGCTGGAGGAAGATTAACTGTCCAACAGTATCGCAACACTTCACATTGTATGGTTGTTCTGGTGTCAATTATTGTTGAAATCTATAGATGTCACATACGGAAAATATACCCTTAAGCACGGCGTAAAACACCAATCAATCAACCCGAGAGTGGTTTGTTGTACATGTATAAGTCTACAAATATGTTGTTTTGTGTGAATTGTCCTCAATACTCCTTATAAACCAAAAAGTGGTTATATACAAATATTTAAAATTAACTAATTTGGTTTGTTGAGTAACAAAAACTTTCAGTCAGTTTTTACACGTTTCCATTATCCGGAGCTGCTATGATTTATTATAGAAATTCATTAAGTCAGCAATCATGGAAATATATTGCCTGATTTGTTGGTTTTTCTTGTGAGGAACCCCAGGCCTCACCTGCAACATTCGGTTAACGGCGTTCTCACTTAATAAATGAGGCCTTAAAATAAAGTAATCCAAAATAAATTACATTAATACCGATTAATTTTTTTTTTTAAAAAGCATTGCCCGGATGAACTCTCAGCAATAGGATATACCCTACCTCAACAAGTTCTGACAAGGGTGCACTGGTCCTAAATAAATTTTGGCGCGACATTTTGTCTGCTCGACTGAGATCATTGGAGGCGAATGCAATGTTCGGGATTCCAGAATACTGTAAATAGTCCGTCATCTCCGCCGTGACGTCACTGAAATAACCACCAATCGCGCCTGTGAAATAAAATAGCAGTTATAATGATTTTGATTGGCCTGTAAGTTTTAAAAGACTATGTTTTTTTCTTAAAGAGATTTTTCCACATATATTTTCAAACTAGTGGATAGCCCAAACAATCTTTGTTTACGAAGTCTTTGCGCTAAAGTCCACAAAAGAATAGGTCTTAATTTATCACATTAAATTTAATGAACCATTAAATTGATACACTCTTAGAAATAATGGTTCTTTTAGGGTTCTTTAGAAAAGAGGGTGGTTCTATATGGAACCATTGCGACAAAAACAGTTCTTTGATAGAAGAAGAAAGGGAGACTACTTTGAACAGTTGCTGTAGGGGGGGTCCATACAGAACCATAAAGGCTTCCATCATGCAAAGCCATGCCTGAAAGATCGTAAAGGGTTCCATTAGAGCCATATTTTTTTAAGAGTGTAACAGACATGTGCAATAGATTTCATATGTGTAAATCGTATATACCTGTTCTAATAGAAGATGTAAAATGAAGTCTCAATTGGATCGTTTGTTGGATTGAGTTTTAACCACGCACTTAAAGCTCCTTCGTTTATTTCTTTCGTATACTTTTTTTTTATTGAGATACAAACCTAGTGTAATTTGTGACGAGTTCGACCGACATTGCCATCCGCTGCTTTCCTGGAAGAAATCGTCAAGGGCTGCCACGGCGACGTTAGGGTTTGAGCAGGAATCGTATGCCTTAATGCCTACAACAGTCAACATGCTACCAATTCATTTACATTCCTAACACATGAGTAACTTACTAACATTGCGTCTTATTGATTTTATAACTGAAAATATCTCAGGTAAAATTGCATTTTAAACCACATTTGCTTGTCAAGGATTTTATTCCCATTTACTCTTCATCGTATCCCTTGACGGACGAATCACCTCAAATCAAACTATTTAGCTACATCATGAGTGACTGCAAACGGGTGGTGAAAGTCTTCAGCTTGCTACAAGCCGATGCTGTCAGCATCGTGCCCTTCGATTGCGTCCGACAATTTTCGAGGCATTTCTGGCATATCTGATTGGTACCATCAACTTCTGATACACGTCTGTGAATTTTGTGCTCTCTCATTGCTGTCAACAATTTCCCCGTCAGGTCTGTCTGTGTCGTGCTCTCTAATTGATGCCTATACAATTTCAAACACTGATCTGCCAGTACCGTGTGGTCTGATTGGTGCATATACTTCTCGAGGCATCCAATACATGATGTATCAGTGTGATCTGGTTTGGGACGCAGTGTCCGCCTATGTTTGTAATGTAGAGTAATCCGGAATAAAACGTTTTGCAGAGGAAGACAGTGTGAAGCACGAAATTGAATAGCTTGTCTGGTCCTTGATTGATAATGGCCGTTTGAAAAGATACATTTTACACAAATATGTGTAATTGTGGTCGTATGTGCTTGACAGTACTATACCCACCTTATGTGTACGTTTAATGTGAGTGTATTTATGTTTTTAGTGCGGAGAAAGAAAATGGGCATATTATACACAACTTCTAATTGCCACTAAGTCTATAGTACGAACCATTCTAAAAAATAATCAATTCTACTTTCAACGTTGAGACATTGCCCCTAACATATACAAGGGCCATCATGTTTTGCATTTCTTTATTTGCTGGTCTGTGGCATAGTCGTCTCAAATATTGGCGGAAAATATTGCGCGATGGCTTGGCATATAGCGTACCAGAGTTGTCTTAGTCTCGTCTATTATAGAAACTCTCGCGAAAATACGGTTGAGTGCAAACGGCCCGTGGCATTCTGGCATCTACATCTCATCACTAGTACGCTCCGGTAGAGGTACAGCTTTTTGATAATGTAAACATATTTTCTTACCTAATGTCAATCCAGGTATAAAATTAACAGCGTTGATCCTCTGAACTGCGAACCGTGCCGCCTCGTACGTCATGATTCTATAATTTTCTGAAATCAAACGTTTCAAACACGGTGAGTACATTTCATTTCATTTTATGTTTATTCACCATATATACTATTTACGAAAGTTGACAAGGAAACGTATATGGTGGTGAGAATAAACTTCTAAAAAACTTGTCATTGTTATTGGCTATTTTTCTATCGTAAACGCAGAAAATAGTACAAATGAAACCTATTGTTGTTTACACAACATAATATCTTTTTAAGTTTACTTGATTTACAGATCTTGGCGTATCGATCATTTTTACCTGAAATAGAATTTACAGGTGTTTTTCGGTTGTCTCCCCTTGATTGAAAAATTGACGCTCAATATCCAAAACAACTTCTATTCATTAAATACCTTATTTATTTTTAATTGACATACCAATCATATGTTTCCTGTTAAATTTTTGGGTCAAATGTAATACATGTATTTTTATGTCGTTTGAAGATGAACGAATCTGGTTAACGTGACTATTACATATCATTTCATCTGATCAAATATGGATATTAAGCAGATTTTAATTCTATTCACACTCCACTGCATATCATATTATGGAAATGTATTAAATTTTATTGTTAAGAAAACGAATTGATTTTTGCCTTGTTTCTTGCTGAAGTATCCAGGAAACGTAACTTATTGAACTTCTTAGTGCCGAGAAGTATACATTTACCAAAAGATTTTTTCTACTTTATTTTGCCATAATCTTGAACTTTTGGACTTATATTACTTTAAAACCATTCTTATTATAGTTTTGTAATAAAGTTAAGCCAATACCTACTCTCACATCCCCACAGCCGTATGCATTTACTCCTGGTGACTTCGCTGAAAACAGCGATTTATTTCTTTTCCAAAGGGGTAAATTCTGCATGGGGGTCTCTTTACCAATTCATTTCGGAATATTTTCAGTTAAAGGGATAGGGAGGAAGGTTGAACACAGATAAAGATTTATTTCTACTTGCAATTAGAGCTATCCTTTCTTATGATCGTTTTATGATTGATCTGGCTGATTGGTGTTAAACGCCGTGCCTAAGGGTATTTCACTTATATAGCGGCGTTGTATTGAACAGTAATTGCCACACTAACACAAGGTCCATACAAGGTGAAGTGTTTCGATCTGTTGAAAAATGCATTTTCCTCCAGTGCTAAGTAAAGCCGTATGCGTATAGTTGAAACATACTGCCAGCAGCTAGATGGATAATAGTTTTATGATACAGTTAAGCAAATACATATTTAAAAAACTATGGAAGCCTACCTGGTCCCACAACCCCACATCCGTATCCATTGACCCCCGGTGACCTCATCGGAAACACTCCAGCAATCACGAGGTCAGCATCAGGACGGACTGTGACGTATCTTCTCTGTCTGTCACATGTTTTTTGGGATATTCCTTGACATGCCACCATAGTTACCATTACCATGGTAACGCATGTGGCAGTCCAACTGGCCATCTTCTATCTGAATTCGGAAAATATAAACAAATATTAATGATGCAGCAAAAAGTAACACGGATTGATTATTTGATCCATAAATACCAATGCATGTTTTAATGGAGCACAGTAAGTGCGAACAAGTTCTTATTAGTTGGGGACAACTAGCTATTGTGTGTCGTATTCCTGTCTATGTCTGTTTGATTTTTTGTTTGATCGGGGTTTAACGTCGTTCTCAAGAGTATTTCACTTATATGACGACGGATTGTCCACTTCATACTGTTCCTGGTCCAATTACGGTGGAAAACCGAGAGGAAACCTCGCAAAAACCACCTCCGCGATTGCCGGAGCCACATCGTGTGACTCACTCATATACCTGATGGTTGGCAGACGGACTCGATCCCGTGAACAGAAAATCGAAGTAGGATTAGTAAGCGCACTCGCTAACCACTAAACCACGGCCGCGGGCTCCTCTCTATGTAGCCTTACCGAAGGGCTTTTGACATAAACTTCAGCGTTTTTCGCGAAAAGTGGAAATCTCTCTTAAAGCGGTAATCCTCTCTGCAATAAAATGCATATATGTAAAACGGGCATTATTTCTTGTGTTCAATTATTCTCTCTAATTTTCTAATGGTGCTATATCCATTTTATAATTGGATCTTAAACATTGGGTATTGCTTAAACTACATTCAAATTCATCCACGCGGCCATG
>JAQQZZ010082108.1:0-36148 GCA_030265115.1 Mopalia vespertina
AATATCTCTTGTATTAAGTTTCAAGAAAATATTTAGAAATTTATGAGTGTGAAGTTTCTTTTTTGACTGAGTATATAATCTGTTTATCATATACCTTCAATGTTTCTTGAAAAGTTCGATATTTGGGACAAATTTGACTAACTTGCAGCGAGGATTGCTTGGCAGAGGCAAAGTACAACTTATATACTACTTAGTCCGAGATTTTAAATAGTCCAATGTTTAATTGTGGAATAATATAATAAAACTGGCTGTTTGATTTTCCTTTTTTAAACCTATAAAACTACAAGCATAATTATATGATCTAATTATTCAAAAACACAGTTAGATTTTTTGAAAATGAAATTTAATGAAGAACGCAAGTGTGTTTACACTAGACTCATATTACTGCGCAGAGGGAAAACCCATTGACTGAGCCGACAGAGCACGTGAATTTGATCTACAAATTTACACACCCCAGAAAAACATGCGAGAAAACATATTTCAATTCCAAACACCAACCAGCGACTTTATTTCTTGTAATCATAATGTTTATTGGTTTTAATTTTTTAAAAAACTCATAAATGGAACAAATTGTCCGGTTGCCAGGTGTTGAGCTCTGCTAAGTCGAGGGGTTTCCCTTGTCACGTTAGAGGGCGCTGTGTTTGTTATATGATCGGGCTCCTGAAGTAAGGTGTGTTTGCCAAGGTTATAAACTCATTAACACCGAACGCTCTAAAGGTCAAATAATCAATAGTCAACTCAGAACAACATCGAAATGCTCTCTGATCGCGGATCGTGGGAGGCTGATATCTTTCAGACCGCACACTACGTAGAACTTATTCTTATACGTCATGTATAACGAAAGTATTTGGTCACCCATCAGTTCTTGACAATTGCTTGGATATAGTAAACAGTATATTATGACCATATGCTTTATAATGAATTATAAGATGAGTAATGTTAGGTGGATGGCCGTTCTATTGTTCTTTTAGCTATGTGGGGCAAAAGGGAAATTTCCCGATGTGAGATAATTCGGGCGCAAAGCTTTAACTGGTTTTATGTCTCTGTTTTGTTTTTTTAAGCGGACCTACAAAAAAGCACCATGGCTCCTAGTTGCAGTGACTTTGTTTTGTGATTTAAATATTGAAAACATATATCTGGACAAGATAGCCCACCTGATGTTTTAAACTTCTTGTTAGCTTATTTGAAAATCAGGATTGGCGCAAAGGTTATAGAGTCGATATTAATGCCATTCTTTCTTGTAAATGATGCTATCACCAAATATCTATTTCTATCAAAACTGGACGTAAGACCAATTAATTTTCAAACCACAAGATTGGCTTTTCTTTATATTATTCAAACTCAGATAATTTCGAAGTGGTCTTTATTGATATTATCTGCTTTCTAGCTATAAAAAATTCCGATGGTCAATTGCATCAATTCCGGAATGACTGGATTTATGATTATGAGAACGGTACCGTGTGAGGTTAACTGTCTTTACAGTACCAAAATAAAGTGAAACAGTCCAACAAGGACACAAAGCCTTACAAGCCACAGAATAATGTAAATTAAGGCTACTTGTCCCAAAAGCAGTTAACATTACTTAACCCTTCACCTTTAATTTCCTCTGCCTTAACCTGTTTAGAATTTAAGAGCTTTCGCTCAAAGACACCGTTGGAAACCGAACATTCAATGAGCAAGGCATCAGCCAAGGCCTTGCTCGTGCTTCCCAAGAATGTAGACGTCTTCTCCCTACGCCTTCCCTAATCCGGAGAACCTTTATACTTAACCTTAACCTGATTCACGCCATTCTTTCATATACAACAAAGGGTTAAAGATTGTATATCAGAGGAACGTTTTTAGTACCGACCAAACACTATCACACCGAGTACCAAATACATTATTGACTCGAGACTCCAGCAATAGGAGGACTCAGTGCTTTTTCCTCCATGGTTTATTACTACTTAGATTCAGAAGCAATAAACATTCGTCTTGTCTTCAGACAAGTCTTAAAGTGGAATGATCGATTTCATAAACTTCAAAACACAGACGAATAGTACTGTCTGTTATAAATAGGGCTCCACCATTCATTATTTATTCCAGTTCGTTGACAGATTCATTGTATGTCAAAGACAACATTATTTTCTCCTACTAACCTTAAAAGTGGTATAACGCTTGGTCTATTCAAGTTCAAAGAAAAGAAAACTGTTGCAAGGTTGTGCTGAAATATTTATATCCCAGTTTTAATCTAATCTCTTAATTTGAATTCTGTAGAACAATAACTTTATTTAATATATTTTATGAGAATTAAGAATAATACTGTTGAAGAACTATCACATTAGACCCTACGGTATCATAAACTACATTTGATTATTTAAGAAAAAAAATCAGCCAAAACTTCATAGAGAAACATATTAGTTTTTCGCTGATAACTCCAATATTTCGCTGTTAAAAAGAACAGGAAATTTGAAAAGAGTAATACCACATTTGCTGTGTAAACCATAGCGTAAAGGTTTTGGTTTAGTTTTTGGTGATGTGACAAACCGAAAAAGAACAGCCCAACACATGTAGTGCTTTGTGCATTTCTAGCCCTGTATATATATGCTTATAAAGTAATGTTTGTGATTGGCTATTTTACTGTATAAACATGACATGTTTTGTTGTTACGTAATCAAAACAAGCCACCAATCATTGGCCTATTTGGCTGTATGTAATTATAGGATGACTCAATCTGAAAGGGTGTTTGTGGTAACCAATTATACATGGAAGTCAATACTGAACATTATAGGTATAATAGGTAACTGATGCAGGCGTTTAGCAACAGAGGTGACGTAAGACATGTTATTGAGTGCGATTGCGCATTCAACTGTGTACTGAACGTCAAGTACACATACAATCTTTATTAATAGCAATGAATTTTGCATTCGTATGTTTAATTGTTTTTATTGCCTATTTATTTGATCGGTGTCGTACAGTTGTATTTCACTTGACGTTATCACCACTGCTGGGTTTCACAAAGTAAAGTTGTACCTCCAATATGAGACACACATTGATCTATGCTGAAGCAATATTTCTGTTTCTATTTTAGAACCATTTTCAAGAATATTTCTGATCCTTCTTAACGAGAATCTCACTGATCCTTTTTGACGAGAATCTTACTGATCCTTCTTAACGAGAATCTTACTGACACTTCTTGACGAGAACCTTACTGACCCTTCTTAACGAGAATCTTACTGACCCTTCTTGGTGATAATCTTACTGACCCTTCTTGCCGAGAATCTTACTGACCCTTCTTGACGAGAATCTTACTGATCCTTCTTGACGAAAATCTTACTGACCCTTCTTGGTGATAATCTTACTGACCCTACTTGACGAGAATCTAACTGACCCTTCTTGGCGAGAATCTTACTGATCCTTTTTGGTGATAATCTTACTGACCCTTCTTGATTTGAATCTTATTGACCCTTCTTGACGAGAATCTTACTGATCCTTCTTGGGGATAATCTTACTGATCCTTCTTGGTGATAATCTTACTGACCCTTCTTGATTTAAATCTTACTGACCCTTCTTGACAAGAATCTTACTGATCCTTCTTGGTGATAATCTTACTGACCCTTCTTGGTGATAATCTTACTGATCCTTCTAGGTGATAATCTTACTGACCCTTCTTGATTTAAATCTTACTGACCCTTCTTAACGAGAATCTTACTGATCCTTCTTGGTGATAATCCTACTGATCCTTCTTGGAGATAATCTTACTGACTCTTCTTGGTGATAATCTTACTGACCCTTCTTGATTTGAATCTTACTGTCCCTTGTTGACGAGAATCTTACTGATCCTTCTTGGTGATAATCTTACTCACCCTTCTTGACGAGAATCTTCCTGATTCTTCTTGGTGATAATCTTACTGACCCTTCTTGATTTGAATCTTACTGATCATTCTCGACGAGAATCTTACTGATCCTTTTTGACGAGAATCTTGCTGACCCTTCTTGACGAGGATCTTACTGACCCTTCTCTACGAGAATCTTTACTGGTCATTCTCGACGAGAATCTTACTGATCCTTTTTGACGAGAATCTTGCTGACCCTTCTTGACGAGCATCTTACTGATCCTTTTTGACGAGAATCTTGCTGACCCTTCTTGGCGAGAATCTTGCTGACCCTTCTTGACGAGGATCTTACTGACCCTTCTTGACGAGAATCTTTTTTATCCTTCTTGTCGAGAATCTTTCAGGTCATTCTTGAAGAGAATCATTACTGATCATTCTTGATGAGAATCTTACTGATCGTTTTTGATGAGAATCTTACTGGTCATTCTTGAGGAGAATCTTACTGACCCTTCTTGACGATACTATTACTGACTCTTCTTGACGAGAATCTTACTAGTATTTTTGACGAGAATCTTACTGACTCTTCATGACGAGAATCTTACTGATCCTTTTTGACTAGAATCTTACTGACCCTTTTTGGCGAGAATCTTACTGACCCTTCTTGACGATACTATTACTAATCCTTCTTGACGAGAACCTTACTGACCCTTCTTGGCGAGAATCTTACTGACCCTTCTTAGCGAGAATCTTACTGATCCTTCTTAATGGGAATCTGTGGAACAAAGACAGGGTAAGTTACCAACAAAGACTTAATTATGACTTACATTTAAAGTTGATATTATATAGATATTATCAGGTTGATATCATTGACCGGTTCCGAGTATTATAGATAGAACCCGTTTAAAGTATAGACTAGTATACGTTTGTTATAAAGTGATATGTTTGATGAAAAAAATACTTTTTATTGATTTATATCACTGATTTTTAATCAAATATTGTTTTTGGAATCCTTGTTTTGTAGACTAGTCTCCATTCCCAGTGAAATTACAATGGCTCCTAAACCAAACAGGGCCATGTTCCATCACGAAATGAAAGGTGGCGGACAGAGAATGTCCTTTCCCTTACTACAGCTATCAAGAGGAATGTTGTTTTTTTGACGGGGCAATAACTTTTGAGAAACAGGGCTAAGGAACCTTATCAAACGTTTTGTAATGTTTTGCAACGAAAAGAATAGGTACTTGGCCACATATAATGGAAGTTACCTGCTATATGACCTTAATTGTTGTCTCTCGTTCTATTTATTATTTTTATAATTTCAGATTCGATATTGGGTCGTTTATGTTGTTGTTATATTGTTGAGTCACTTTGAACTTTTTCCGAACATATCTATTTGTTCTGGAATCAGTGTCTTGAATTTGTTATATTTTCTTAGTTGAACCGATTCCTTTAAACATGTCATCTTCTCGGTTTGACAATGAACAGAATTGAACTTTTAACCTCAGTATTGTACATAATGAACTGTTGAAAATATCATCAATATGGTATCAGCCTCACCCACATAACAAATGACATGCATTTGACTTTTAGTAATACCCAGTTATATACAGAACGTTTGAAAATAATCATGTCACAATGTCTTTCTTACCATTTCTGATAATGTTGAGTGATATTCGACACTGAAAGTCATTTGGTACAGCTATCGACAGCAAGCCTTTGCACCAACAGTTTTACAATGCTAATCTATCGTTAAGCGCGTGGCTATGACAGGGTGTAATGGGTAGAATAACATCCAATTTGGTGTCAATTAACCAGTAAGTCATGGCAAATAGAGAATCCTAGTGAACAGCAATGTCGCACTAGAGACAAAGTTTGTTTAATCTGTATTCTTTAGAAATTGGTTGCTAGGTTTTGTCAGCTTCTGCCATCAAGATTTATGTCTACATGTGTACCCCTGACGATTCGACTTAAGCTCAAATTAAAACTCATCCAGGCAAAGTCCGGTGACGAGATTGAGTTTCATACTGGCCTGAGCAGAATAGAAAATTGTCATGATACTGTACCCGACTTCTTTAATACCACTAGTGTTATCCGTCAATACCGACATTTCTATACTATAGTCACTTTAGTATATCATACACTGGTCAGCGTCAGAACCGTGTCAGATTCAAAATGTTGACGGTTTTCTGTGGTATCATACAATCTTGACAATGTGATTGTGCGAGTGTTTTATGGTTATCCGCTAATGACAGCGACAAAGGAGGTGAAAACAAATCTGGCTTGTATTGCTTATGTTAAACCTTGTTAGGCAAACATATGTATGCCCGTTATGTATTCAACGGAAATACGGGAAAACAGGGTTTGAATGCATGTTTTATAAGATCGATAGGCGCCGCTTAGTTTGACCAAAACTATACACCTCTGCCGCAGATACTTTACATGTCACTCAACAATACACTAAATGTACCAGAAATCCGTTAAGAAAAAATTAATTATCTATTTCAAATATACTATTAAAAATTCATCAAAGCTTATCAATTAAACCCAGAGTGTATATGAGAGCATCACGCCATGATAAAACATTTGCAAGTGAGAGAATAGTTGTCTTTAGTCTCACATACATTCAAAACATGGAGGTCATCCGTTGCCGCTGTTTTTAGGCATACTGCATGCAGTTTTGGGGGAGATTTGTAAATGTTTCCGACGCTTTGAACTATTCCAAGTTTGATATTAATTACATCAGGGTGTTTTCCTTCTATTTTTGTCACTCAGAGAGTTTTCTTTTCCCCTATTTTAACATTAAACATTACATTGATCATTGTACATTTTCAGACTTCTCTTTACTTTGGTCTAGCCTTTCTGTCTTTGCTCTAAATAGTTGATAATCCTATAATTTGTAACCAATTTTCAGCAGAGAGTGAGTGATGAAAAAGACGTGCATACAGACTTTTTGCGTCGGAAAATTATAATTACATCTAATTTGTTGTATGTAGTATATTGATTTTTCAATTATTTGTTTAAAAAGAAGGATCGAGGTGACTAGTGCCTAGAAAAAAAATCAACATGATGCAGTTTAAAAGAAATCACAGAAGCTTAAAATAAATTCGTTGATATTCCGTTTTTTGGTTTACAATTAATTAAAACTATGTACATTTGGTACAACGTGAAAAGATTCGCCCTCCAATTATGGAAAACATTCTGAACTTGATAAATAACTTTATTAATTAACTCTTGCTTTGGATAATGTGAAATAATATCGTATAAAGTACACGCGTCTTGTTAAATGCTTAATTCTGGTGCCAATGTAATTGGGTCTGCTTTAAACCGTGGAGATTACCAAGCGTTTGATATAGAAAAGGTTTGTTACGCCAGTGAGTTATGTCGGGGTTCAAATACTGAATGACGGTCGAAGCTAACTAGAATGCCAATTTACAGACTGTACAGAAGTGAGAAGTTTCTATACCATCGGCTGACCACATGCAGAGAACTTCCAGTGTTAACTTTACATAAAACGTTCACCACAGATGATCTTTTGTGTTATCTACTTAATCAATTGCAGCGGCAGGAGTGTTCGCTTGTTATGTCGTTCATGTTAGTTGAAACCACGAATAGAGATGCAGTATACTTAACTATCTTATCCTTCTCACTTAAATTTTATACAGTAAAGTTTAAGGGTTTACCGTGATTTCAAAGATTATTCACAGCAATGCAGTGAATGTCTTCCAGACCAGACAAAGCATCTAGAAATCTTCCCTGTTCATTCTGAATGTACTTTTGTCAGGGACATCTTGCCAGTGGGCCATTTCGGTACAAAGTTTTCAGCAAAGTCTCTCGTTATTAGTTATTGGATTATAGTAAAGGAAGGCAAGACAGACAAATAAACATAACTTTTACAGTACTTTGTTTATTGCTATATTTAATTTCGGTAACTGAAGAACTGGGTAAAGTAACCGTATGGAGGAGATCTATTTCTAAATTATATACAGATCCGGATCGAATTGGTTATCAGTTGCTAAGGACAGATAAAACCTCTAATCATGGACAAGGTAAACTTTGGAGATGAAGTCATTTGACACGTTATAAATCCAAAATTATAATTAATGTCCAATGGCTTACATCAAATATGTTGGGCTAGATACATATAGTAGATGATTAACAGAAACAGCTGAACAGAATACTTTTTGCATGTCACTTCCTTGATATAGTTTGAATTGACTTAACGAACAAAAAGCCAATCGGTAAGTCGTTGTAACAGTAGGCCTTGCAACCATGCTACATTACTTTCTTTGATCAAATATTCGTACATGTTATTAGAGATTATCGAGATTCAGTCGCATAGTAACAATGGTGTTCTTTGTATCACTGATAAACATTTATATAAACTTAGTTTCGAACATGTGAATGTGTATTTTAACTGACACAATAATTTCTAAAATTTGAATAACAATTTAACATATCTGTATAACACGGCATAATTATCACAGTAATTGTACAAATAGAAACCCAACAAAAATGAAATTATTTTACACCGGTTCACAAACATCTTTTCTCTCCATAATTCAAGACCTTTAGTCTTAACATACTGTATACAATGATGCGACGAAACGTGACTTAGCACTCTCAGACAATTTTGCTTATAAATAAGGATTATCAGCTTCATAGCAGATTATCAGGATTAACATAGAATGACCAGGTTCAATCAATCAGGACCGTTGATGTAACTCCAGGTGAACATTGGACGAACATGTTATTTCATGTGAAACTGTCAACAGGAGAGTAAAATGTTGGTTACTATATTCCTCACACGGAGGGTTTAAATGGGGGAGGGGGCGGATGGTGTCACCTGGCTTCAATATATGGTTCTCTCTTCTGCACCCTTAGACTTCCGATGATCGATCAATTAAAACAGAACATGCAAACAGTTTGAACAAAACAAGAACAAAAAAGAAGCAAGTATAACTTGTCAACATTAAGATACTTCACTCTCTCGCCATGGTGGAAGATAAAATTGCAATAAAAATCTTATCTCCTTCTTTTGAAATATACTTTGGATTCCATAATATTGCGTTATTGTTATTACTGCATTATTGCATTTATACCTAAACTATAAACTTTCGCTTTTTAAAAACTATCTCTATAAATTGTGGACGTCATCTAAAATCTATATACACTGATCGAATCCCTACACTTGTGATAGAGTTTTGGATTCCCTCCTCATTATATAATCTTCAATCGTCCTACTGTTTATATCACTTCTGACTATCTATGTAACTTCAAATTTCATACTACTTACTATTACGATCACATTCAAAGTATCCCCTTTGCCAATCAACTCGGAATATTCTCTCATTACTCTCATACTTATATTCAATGCATAATCGCTTCGATGTTTTGATATAAGGCATAATAATTTGCAAATGATACTAGAATACTGAGACTAAAATTCGAGGAATGGTACTGCTTGTAGATTTGGATGTATTTTTCCTCGTAGCCTGTTTGACTGTTCAATTGGATTCTCGCAGTAATATACACAGGCAATATACATGAAAATTTGCAAACGAGTTAATGAACCAGCCATTTACATTGTACATGTATCTAAACCCATTGTAAAACATGAAATCGGCTCTGTTTTATTATTAAATTCAATTTACATGTAAATAAGATAATAAAAGAAAAAAAGAAAGTTTTAAATAAAATCATGGCCGTGGGTGATTTCTCTCCAAACAATTTTAGTAAAATGTCCCAATGTGTGCATGTTTCTCTCCTGCAATCAACGTTAATTCACACCTTTAGCATATATACCTGCACATTGCTCAATGTGGGGAAATAAGGAGTTTGGTGCTCAAAGAATGTCCACCTCAGTAAAGACATGTTGTGCGAGGACATAAACAATGACAGCTATAACAATGCAATTTTGATATCGGTTTTACTGTCTATACCTAGGATCTTTTGCTGTTTTCGCTGATAGCTATAACAATGCAATTTTGATATCGGTTTTACTGTCTATACCTAGGATCTTTTGCTGTTTTCGCTGATTGTGGCTTCGTGCAAAAATCCTGTCAAAGCCGAGATAGGATCAACTCAATTCAAATTATACTATTCGTGAAAGTACCAAAAACCAAACTTATGACTTTGTTCAAAGTCGTTGCAAGGATAATAAAGGCTAATCGAGACAATGAACAATCCAAAGTGTGCCAGTGTCAAAATGAGCAACAACTTTTTCAACAGAAACTTGTAAAGTTCCTCAATAGTATCAGTTTTATCAAAATTTCAACATGGCGTTACAACCAGAGGGGTTCGGTACCACGGCAGTGTACATCTGTCCTTGTTATATACATGTATATATTTTATCGGTACCGTGCTCATCTAAAGAACTGTACGCCTACGAAATAGCTTTAAAATAATAATTACAATCCATGTTACATAGTGTGGGAAGCTGTAACAAGTTAAATAAGGTTTTCACAAGTTAATAGGGTTTCATGATTGGACCGTAATGGTTGCTATCTTCTTGATACACTTATGGATAATATCTGTTTGTTGAATTATATTATCAGCCGCCTTCTCTAAGACCTCTTTGCTGTCTAGAACCTGTATCGTCTCTGTGAAGGGGTCATACGAAACCTCAAAGGGACGTCTTATCTTAGAAAAGTATTGTCTGAAAAAAAAAATGAATGAAAAACAATAAAGAACATTATAAAATAAGAGACATTTACGCTCTGGCATACTATTCCAGATCTATCGTCATTTATATAGCAAAGAAGTGCCCTTAAACTGAAGTCGCTCAAACAAGTTGTTTTAACAGCTACTAGGACACGTTAATGGTTTCTATTAGGGATCTACATCTGACAATCACTGACAGTTACCAAAAACAGTAAATGTAATGATGTCAGTAGTGGAGGCCAGTATCGTAATGATGACGACTATGTTGACGTTAACCAAAATAATAATGTCCGAATATAATGACATTGATTATGATAGTATCGGTTCACATCGTTCGTGCCTTATCCTACACTCTTAGAAATAATGTTTTTTTAAGGGTTCTTTAGAAAAGAGGATGGTTCTATATGGAACCAGGATTGTTATATATGGAACCATTACGACATAAACGGTTCTTTGATATAAAAAGAAAGGGAAAAATACTTGGAACAGTTGGTGTGAGGGTTCCATACAGAACCAAAAAGGGTTCCACCAGAGCCATGACTGAATAACCTTAAAGGGTTCCATTAGAGCCATATTTTTTATTTTCCATCATTTTCACCCGTTGTGTCCGTGACTGAGCGCTTCCATCACACTATATTACCGTCCATACAGTGCTTGTAAGGCAATGGAGGATTGAACCCTCGCTCTTTCAACAAGGATTGTTTGATTGGTTGGTGTTTATCGTGGTACTCAAGGTTATCTCACATATAATTATGTCGACTGCATTGTTTGCAATTGGAGGAAGACGGGGAAGAAAGCTTGTAACACCTAACCCTTTATATACATTGGGTCGATATGTTGCGTCGCAATACAATGGAGGGAGGTCAGGGGTTGTATGTTCAGGTGAGTGGAGAAACCACCGCCCCCAACCCCCTTGCCCTGTTTTCCAATCGATAAGACGGAGAGCCCTCTAACGCGCTGGACCATAGTTATGGATCACAAGGAAACGTCAGTATGATGGTTGCTAAATCATATAAGGTGTTGTTAGAGGAGATGAGTAACCACAAACTGATTTATAGAAAACCGATTAATCTCTGTCACACCATAACATAATCTTACCTCATCTTAGTTTGCATATCGTGAAATGATTCTGCCACAAAATAAATAGGTTGGAAATCATCGTCAGTATATTCCTGCACAGCCGTTGTGTCTGGCTCAAACGGAAGTTTCTTCGGGCCATCTCCCAGGGCGTGAAGCAGCTCTCCGTATGACGAAAGGGCACCGGCTCCGTAAGCCCTCAACTCACCATCTTGCTTTAAGAGCCCGAACTCAACCGTAAACCAATACAGCTGTCAAAACAAGTAAAAAGCAACTCTTTACCCAGAAATCATTGTTTTTCATTGTTGCAAGGCTTTATTTATATTTGTAGCAAGTGTTTTCCGAATAGATTCATGTGGCTATTTTAATCAATCTATCTGATTTTGATTTGTCAAAAAGACAGGTGGCTGTTGCAGTATCAAGTTTAATTCTAACTAAACTTGTAACAAAAAACGCGCATAACCTTATTTTGCTAATCATGAGAAGCTTGACTGATGGTCTTTTATTAAGAATCAACTGTCAATGTATACTTGTAATTTGTACAGGCTTGAAACAAATATGACGTCAGTTTTCTATTAAAATAGAATATAACATTTCGTCTGCTCAAGTAGTGGGGTACTCTCGGCAAGTTTTGCTTCGTTTAATTGGTTATTGTCAGCGTCAGGGAGCTATCGCTTGTAACTATTTAAACGTTATTATATGTCGGAAACTGTCGATTGATGGAGAGGGTTGTTAATGAATTACGACATTTGGGTAGAGAAAACCGGAAACCCTCTACTGGGCTAGAACCTGTATTCCGTTACGACTTCCGGTGGAAAAGGTATTTTTCTGGTAGCTACAGATGTATTTTCCTCGTTCATACAGAGTTTCTCTCAACTGCTGTCAAGCCTTGTTACCAAGCCTCTGGTAAAGGGGAATAATGTGTTAGCCCCCTCACAGCTTCCCTTTTAAGACGAAAATAGATTCCCCTATTTATTACAAAATCAGCTCATGGACAAATGAACACCGGCTGAACTGTCAGCCTTATCAAATTAATATAAACGTCGATTGCAGTATTTTTCTTTAATTCACGCTCTACGCCATTCATCCAAATCTCCTCCTTCTACAATCTATCGTCAAAGAATGTGCGTGAAAGGGACCAGCATATGTCTCTCTTAGCATAAGAATTAAGGCTTTCAGGATTGCTTAATTGAAAATTCATAGTTACTACAAATAACGTTGCTATTCGCAAAACGCTAATAGCTCTTTAGACGTGGCTATTTATGTAGTGTAGTGTAGCACATTGTTTCCATTAATTTACGGAACGGGTTCGAGAACTGTTGATAATGAGGTATCTATAATGACAGTGGAACAGTGACAGCGGAGATAGAGAGATAGATTTTGACCATGTTGTCATACAAGTGAAATACACTTGAATGTGACATTTTAGGTCAATCAAAATCAGTCCAATTACTTTTAAGGTCCCATTCTAGATATTTTGCTACACAACATCAACTAAAATGAACGCAATGCAATTTTATTCATTCTTTGAGCATGCCCCGAATAACAACATAGAGGGTCGCAGTGCTAGTTTTAGGGTAGCTTACCAATACTTTGCAAAATCTAACTGAGTTAAAGTTGGTATAACTTCTACACATTCCAGTCCAATCAAGTTTCCCCATTGGGAATTGGATGGATGTAACAGCCATAGACTCATTAGTTTAGCTGTTTCTAGATCAATTGTTGGCGCTGTATCTCCATTGTGTTATCTCTAAATTAACAGAGTAACCTGTTATTTGACAGTTGATTATGAAAAGTCACAACCCGTAGCATGGCAATCAATCAAAACAGCTTAAAATAAATTATATAATGTACCACGTTCTGTAATTTTATCTCCGGCTGGTATTTCAAATAGTAGAGATAAGCAATCAGTTTCATAAAAGTCACACGAAAATGGCTCTTAAAACGTCCAGGTATTGACAGCGATAAAGGATGCGGACTCTGCGTGACGTTCCACTACAAATGGATCATCCATCACTGAGATAGGCCTACTGCATCTTTCAGGCAGATCCGTTACAAACTGACCGATAACAGTATAGCGTCTAGAACGTGAACCCTCTGTGCCCTGTTGTGTACAATAAAATCTCCCGACACACATGCCTGTTTAATAATAAGCTATCATCTGATTATAGATCTGTTATAAAACATATGTATGACAACAGTGACCTTTATTGCAAGAATTGTGATTTCTAAATACATTTTCTTCATGTTTGCGTTGTTGTAATGGAGAAGCTGACTAAAATGCGGAGGCATCTGATGATCTCAGATGTCGATGAACCTCTCCGTTTTGCCCTATGGACTCCTCCCCCTGAACAATGTTTGTTAAAACCCCCCTCCCCTCCCCCTTCCACATACACACACAAGTGGTACTCGTGGTCGGTTCTATTAAATAACGAAAAAAACTATTTGTATTCCATTAAAAAACATTTACAAAACAGTTATCAGCCGCTAATTCATCATCGTAATAGATTATATCAGCATTGTTTCTCACTACACTCACTGTGGCAAACTTTTCAATGTCCTCATCGGAAGCTCCCAGCGAGGCCAATCCTATCTCCTGGGAAAACTGTGCAAACTTCCAATCAGCCAACATTGGTACGTGACCCAACAGTTCGTGAATACAATCTCTACAACACATGGCAACAGTCGACAGAATTGCAATGAGAGTGAACTTTCGTGTAAACAAATTATCGTTTTATATTAACATATTCAAGGAAATATAATTCATAGTTCAATTGTGAAACCGAAGATACCTGTTTTGATATGCACTGATTTGCTGACTTTTTACAACACATTTAAAGGACAAACAAGAAAGTAGTTATTTATTAAAGACGACACAATATTCTTTCGAGCTGTCTTCAAGTCGGTCCCTTCGTCTTCGTCAGGGGTGTTCAGATATCGCACTATCCTGATAAATGAGACTTTTATAAAAAAAAACATCGTCGTAGATGCGAATACGTATCTCGTTGAATTGTATATACAGTCAACAGAGATACGACGTTGGGGCGTACGAAACCTTTTGAAAAAAAAGCCTGTCTCTGAATCAGAAATACTATTGAATTCGTATGGCCTCTTACCGCGCTCTAAAACAAACTGTGCTCTCCTTTGAATATTCACCGGCGTGCTCAATACATAAAACATGTTTCCCCGTGCAAATTAAATTATAAGGCAAGGATTTTGAGACAAATTGCCATCATCCTCCGCGTTGAGGATCCCATGACAAGCAGACGTAGTCTGGTACCTTGCCCCTAAAGCCGTACCTTAGTACACTCAGTCTCGATCTTGAGCTAACCACAGAAAGACTTTTTCAATCGAGAAAAAGCGAGGGGGGTAATGTTGAGAAATGATTAATTTTACGTGAATATGCAAGTCCGAGTGGTCGTTTTATGGACCAATCTAACCCACAAGTGTCCAAAGAAGAAAACGATTTGGTTTAAATCAAGGTTAGGCAACTTTTATATACGGGGTATTGGAAGATTAGTTATAGAACTATGGTAGCTTTCGCTCCTGGAACGTATAGCTAACATCGTCGGTGAATTGAAATAACGACAAGAGTCGAGTTGAATCAATTAAGTATTGAAAAGGCCAATCTTCTATATATGTTTCACCTTAACTTTTGTGTGATTTAAAGGTCTGCATCCTCAACTGCAATACCATTGAAGTGAGCGGAGGACAGCCTTTGAACTCACACGTCATTAGTCAAATAAACTGTATACTGCAAAATTAATACACAACAACTTTCATGGGGAGTCAAATCAGGGGATCTCTCTCTCTCTGACGACTGGGCTTGCACGCCGTCTTAGGGGTAAAGGTGAATAGTAATATTGATGCCACAGTCCAGGAATTATCGATTTTGTACACAAAGGAAATTACATAATGATTATGATAATTAAGTAGCATCTGTATAAATTATGAATATTAATTATATCTATTAATGTTGAATGAAAAAAAAGTTATATAACTAAAGGTTATGTATTGTTGTGTGAGAGTGTATGACAAATAATAGGCTATTGATTGTAGATTGATAAAAAAAGTTATCTAAAAAGAAAAGCAAACAAGAATTTTTTAAAATTCATTTTCTGCATTACTAACATAATATTTTCGTATAAATTATCCGACATGTTTTTAAATGATAAAATAGAACGATATGATGTTATTTAGATAGAGTATTGAATCCTTAAAGAATAACGAACAAAAACTAATGCCAAAATAAGTTTGGATATCTCTTTCGATAACAATTGAATTGCCAGGAAAAATAGGTTAACAAGATTTGACAACTGGGGACAATAAGCTTGAAAAGGTGGGGATGCTATGCGATAATTTATATCGATTGCTTTCTAAACAGTAATTAACCATATGGTAGCTGCTTAATAAACGCTTAAATTCTGTGACATTTTAAACAATTAAGTACAAATTTACTGCGTTCTTCTAATAGCAACAACAACAAAACGTCAAATTTTTTTTCGACCGTTTCCAGGGATTATTTACACGTTGCTATGATTTGAACAATCAGCGACCGAGGTTGGGCTATAAAAGACCATCACTTGCAAACTGCCGACAGAGAAGACAGAACCGGCAAGCCAGCAACACAGAATAAAAGTAACCCTATGGCAAGCAATCGTTAAAAACATTAGCAACAAACGAGTTTGGACGTTGCGTGAACAATAGCAAGAGACAGTTATAGTTAAAAACTTATTCAAATCCAATTCCAAGATCGAGGATCGGAGATTTCAAACATCGGAGCTCCTTACGCATGAAATACTTCGAAGTAACCTAGTTTGAGTCAACGTTACAGTTTTCGATCATAGTTGTGGAGCACAAATGCGGAGCCACGGCAGATAAACATTTCGTTCGAAGCAAACACGGAGCAAAGTTTATTTACTGAAGAGCATTAGGAGCAAACTATCCCTGATTGACAAAACTTTCGTTATTTATACGTTTTGGTGAATGATTGACAGTGTAAAACTTTTAACTTCATCCGCATCAAAAACCTTACAATGCTCGCTCATTGAAGAAGTCTCATCAGTTTCGAAGGACCCTAGGGTAAATGTCGGAGATGGTACAAAAATAACACAAAAAGTTGGAGCACAGCTTGAGAATCGAATGAGAGAATGAGAGTTGAATTAAAACGAGTTTATAACTTTTGGACATTTCGAGAATTGTAAAACCCCAAACGACGCTCATACATTATGGAGATCACATAGTTGACTCGTGCTCTATGAGCTTATTCATATTACTTCAATTAAAGTGGAGCTAAACATTATTAGGACCTTTTACCCTCGACAGTGAAATAATATAGGCTTGTCAACACACGCTCAGAATTTTATGTGATTCCTTTTCGCTCAAAAACATTTCTGCTCAGAAATACCACTGTGTGAAGTTTGTCGTGACAAACTACGAGAAACTTTGATTATCTTTATAAGCTCGTTTTTAATATACGTTCACTTGAACTGGACAGTAAATGTCTTATTGACGATTTATTTTATATAATTTTTTTTTGAAGAACTGGTATCAATTAAATATATGAAAAACCCACTTATAGTGGTGCCTCCGAGAGCAAATAAATTACTTAAGATTTCTGCAGAAACATCTTTTTGCAAACGCTCGACAACGTTTCTTCATATATTGATTTTAATTTATAGAGGATAGTTTTCAGTCAGCTATCCTCCTTGTACTGGACACTCGCCAGACAAATTCCGCTTTATTTGGTGGCAGCGGTCAATGACATCAACTGTGGAATTCAGGAAAAGTGTAGTCTGAATTTTGACATATTAAAATCATACTACAATGTGGATATGCCTGGTGAAAATGAATTTATTTCCAGAATAAATCAATGGTCAATTCAAGAAAAAGCAGATTTCGTCTTCGCTCATTTGCAGGGTTCAGCTCGCACTTTGTCTGATGTAGATCTAAAAGACTTTGAGAAACTTTAAAATAAAGTGTTTAAAATAAACATTTTGCTCTAAGTGAATAGGCTAAATTGTATTTAGCCGAAATTCGTGGTTGTTGAAGAAACCTGAAGGAAGGTTTACGAGAACTTGGATACTCCATAAGAAAATTATCCCATTAAGCTTATCCAGATATGTCCCTACTCATCCGGAGAGATTAGCTTAAATACATTTTGTATAAGCCCTTGATGATAGTGATATAAGAATACAGGTATACCAGGGCAAACTTGAAAACCTGCAACAAGCTGTCACATTAGCCTTGAAAATGGAAGGTTATCAGCAGCTTGAGGCACAACGACGTCTTGCATCGAAAAGATTTATTCAAAATATTGATAACATTGAGGATATGAAAACGAAAACTTAGCTAGAATAGCAGTATTAGAAGAAATATTGAATAAATTAACAGTTAACTCTGGTGAAAACAAGTATACACCATCCGGAGAAGAGGTGAATGTTAATATTGCCATGAGAAAGGCCATGTCCGACGATACTGTCCGAAACTGAAGTCAAGGGCTTCACTATTCCGAAAATGAACGGAAAATCGACTCAAAGGCCCCTGTGTTGTTGGACCGATTCAAAGTCTCGAAATAACCAGTTAAACAACAGCGAACTCTTCAATTATAGATATATTGCAATACTATAATTAAATATAAGGGATGTACAAGATCTTAATGAAACCATTTTTATGATTGGGAATTTTATGTCTTATAATGGTCTCTGTTCCTAGTCGAGTAGGATGTGTAGACATGTTTTTTCTAGTCCTACTGGAGTTGGTGTCTGAATTGTTTGATGACAAATTTATTAAGGATGTGTAGACATGTTTTTTCTAGTCCTACTGGAGCTGGTGTCTGAATTATTTGATGACAAATGTATTAAGGATGTGTAGACATGTGTTTTCTAGTCCTACTGGAGCTGGTGTCTGAATTGTTTGCTTTCTACAGAAGCTGTAAGAGCACTCTATATTGTGGAAGGAAAACCAATAGAAGACTGATGCAGAGCTTAGTTTTTATGTAACAGAAATTTTATGTTTACTTGGAGAAAAAATCCGCTACAATAGCAACAACAAAAAAGAGTGACAGACTTGTTATCAAATGTATATATATTTTTAACGTAGAGAAAGAAAATGTTGCTTGCCTCTAAGTAAATGTATATACTTACATATATGCATAGCCTCTGTAGCTCAGTCGGTAGAGTGTTGGGCCTGTAACCCAAGGTCCCGGGTTCGATTCCCGGTGGAGGCAAGCACATTTTTCTCTCTTCATTTATTCAAAATATATATATACTATAACCCCAAAAATTCGCTCAGGTAAAATGCAATACTGTCATACGGCGAATTTCAGAAAACTTGTCTAGATTTATAACTGGATAATTATATCGATTCTATTCAGCTTTTAAAAAGCAATGTACGAAAAATCAGCTGCAATCCCCATCTATTGCAAGCAATGTTTATTTTTTTTTTATTTTTATTTTTTTTATAAAGTTGCGATTAATCTTAATGCATAGACCTAGTGCCTGCATAATTGATAGGAATGATATCAATGGCTTTTACACATTGGGCTTTCGTTTCCATTCTGAACACAACTTTCCTTTGGTCGGTAATAGGTGCGAACTTATTCGGTCAAATATATACATTTATGGACAGAAATAGTCAATTATTTGTAATACTACGGCCGTAGATGTTAACACTAATGAGATACGGCGTAAGGTGTATCATTGTGAAATACAATGCACAAAACAAACCCTGGGTTTTGTTTGCGGTGAATAAATAAAAACAAACGAGCTGCAAATACATTTTCCAAGTTACAAAACTGTTATATGCATAACTGAGGCATTCGATTTTTTTCTTTCTTCAGAGGACTAAATTGTTTATATTTAAATGTTGATATTTGAACGTTTATATACATTAAATATACGTTGGTCCACATAATCGCATATATATTTTCTTTCTCTTCATTAAAAAATATATATTTTAGTATCATTGGGGTAAAATGACTAATTATATAGCCCCAACACATTTTGATGTCGGCCATACAGATTATAACATAACTGTTGTCTACTTTACAATTGGAAATAATCAAGACATAAATTGAGTCTAACAAGCGAGTGATGGTGTATAGTTCAGGTAAACCGCAACTTAAATAAAACTGTTCATTCTTTTTTACTTTTGGTTCTACTGAAAGTATGTGTTAATTAGGGGAAGATGAAAAGAGACTGATAATTTAAAGACCTATAACAGCTGACTGAATCAGTAAATAAAGCGTTAGTGACATATGGCAGATATCTGGATCTAGTAAATCAGTGATTGTGCGCACGCGCGATCTAGATAGCAACCACCAATATGACCGAGCCTAACAATGAACAGCTAATAACTATCAGAAAAACAGGATGTGTTACAGTATTGTAAATTTTTTCGTTCACTAAAAGACGTCCAATCACTTGTTCCGTAAAACATATAGGTCTTTGGAATTTACTACTTTCTATATTCTGACACTGTCTTTCAATTTGGATATTATCGGTGTATACTATTACGTTGCGTCGTATATGACTCAACCATGTGACTATTTTAAAATCGCATCTAATCTGCTGTTGTTATCAATTTAATTCATTTTCTCTGTTCTTTATTTTCATTGGATCAGGTGTTATCAATTCTAGTATTTTCCTCACGGACGAATAAGTAAGTAATCAGTCTGGCCATGGAGCATTAAAACCGCGCATTTCTTTTCATTGCGTCAATGGTTGATCCGCAACCGATTATATAAGGGTGATGGCTTTTGTGTGCAATATTTGAGACCGTCGTTGTTCTAGAAATTACGATATAATGCGTCATAAATTCATCAATCATCCGGAGGAAAACGAAGAAGAAGGGGATGCTGATAATGATGGGGATGATGCTGATGATGATGAAGAAGAAGACTCCCATACTGGGAGCGACGATCAATCGGAGTCATCTGATTCGAGCGAGAGAAGCGCCGACAAAAGTTTAGATGCTGGCCAAGATGACGACGAGCCTTCAGCTGATGTCTGGGATGAAATAGTCAGCAGCATACTCAAAAGTTTTAAAGATAATATTGTCGAAGCAACAGGCAATGGATTCTATAATGCTTCCATTCAAAAACCTTACAAAAACATCTTACCCAACATTTGTAAGTCCATCCGCGAAGAATATCTGCGCCTGAACAATTATTGGTTCGAATTGGCTCAAAATAGTATCCTATTCACCGATAAATCGTGAAAACAAAGCGTTGTTTGGAAGAGATGTTCGATTTCCCATCGGTGGAAGCCTTAAATAGCGCTGTACGGATGATAAAGGATCCATTCGACCAAGTTTTACTTTCGGAATACGCTATCCAAATCACCGAAACGAAGACCAGTAAACCTCAACTACTCCGAATTTCCGTGCGATTAAATCTGATAAACTGATATAAGCCATCGATTCATCGTATACTATGTTATTCCATCAATAAAATTATAATTCAACACGCTATTTATGACACTTTATGACATAGTATGAAGTGGATTAGTGGTGATAAACATCCGATACCAAGACGGTAAAAGCGCGGGTCTTTATTTTTAACTCGCAGTGGAGAGGTCAGCTCTGGCTAACTCCACAATTAAATCCGTTAATAACGTATACGCCGTCTTAACGCCCGTATACGCCGTCGGAAAGCCAATAGACGCCGTCGGAAGGCCCGTACACCAGCATGACGCCCATTGACGCCCGCGTAATGCCCGTCGACGCCCGCATAACGCCCGTCGACGCCGGCACTGCGGAATGGCTGTTTGGATTCGATAACAGTTATAGCTTATGCTCCGCTGAAAACATACGTCAAGGATCTGATAGTTATGCGGGCGTCCACGGGAGTTATGAGGGCGTCGACCGGCTTTAAGATTCATAATTTATACAGATGTTACTTAACTATCATAATCATAATGTAATTTCCTTTGTGTAAAACATCGATATTTCCTGCATGGGCTGTGGCATCAATATTACAAATAAGGTGTACTTGTGTGTAAAATCACAATCAATCAAATAAAGAAACTCAGGTTGACAGCGGAAAAGAGACGTGTACTTACGGTTCAGGACTGTGGTCAGGCTTGGACCCATGTCTTACATACTGTGTACACTGAAACACTCTAAAAGCCAGACTGGCCAGGAAATCTCTCGCGGACAAGAGGCCTGACACAGGACGTAACTGGAAGCCTGTCCGCTCTGTGGAAAAAAACATCAATGGGTATTAGGAGGGGATAACTAGTCCTCGCATGCGATATTAAGATGTTTTTGGATAGACTGTTTGGTAACACGAGTTGACCGATGTCATCAAAAACTAATTACAATGACAACTCGGACATATAAGTTCGTGACAGTCTTCATTTGGCCGTTGCCTCCACAAACTCTATAACCACAATCATTGTTTAGTACAACTTATTGGCACAGTCCATCATTCCTTTTCTTCAGCACACCCGTTAACTTTTAAATTCAGAAAGGCCTAATTGTAAAGGGTTTAATTTCATACAGTTTATAAGAACTATGTCAGACAAGTGCAGCTCGGCTACTGGTTACAGGCGTTCTGTATTCCAGAACTTTTGGATTTTCTCATTTTTCTGTATTATATTTCAAATTTCATACTTTCAAATCGAAGTGCTTCAACGTGTTTTAAATTAAGATAATACATGAACCTAAAAGTATAAGGATGTCTTCATGTAATCATTAAACCGTATACGAAAGCTTCCACAAACTTTGTAGTTAATATATAGATGATATTGTGTGAGTAGACAGGATTTCACCATGGCTGCTATTTATCTTTCAAAGATAACGCATTTTAAATCAATATAACACACTCTGACAGTGGCAGGCCGGAAATTAGCCTAAAACAAAATCAACGTATGCGTTTAACTTATATGCTCGTCTAACCAGTGAAGTTTCCAGACTGTATTTAACCTATACAGATGGTAAATTACTTTTCATAAAGTCTGATACATCTTGTAACTGTGGAATCTGTGTCTCGCAATAACCACATTCCTTCTCCAGAATGTCAAACACGCACAGGTATTCATTACACGCATGCGTGGAAAGCAGTTTCTTCAGCTGACTGTACACATGTCCCCTACAACAAATACAAATTAGAATCAGATTTCACTTCACTGTTTGTTATTTTGGGGTGCTACTAAATCAATGAAGCTCCGAACATCTACAGGAGAGAGTGTAGAGGCAGCTTCCTGATGCCCTGGTGCCCTCAGAGCTATACGGCAACATGGTGCTAATCTGTTTTGTGATGCCGTTGTAGTGTATTGCGTTCTGTGGTAGTCCTGTTTTGGTCCTGTCTTGTCCTGTCCTGTCTTTGTTTGCTGTCAGTGTTGTTGAGGACTGTTTCCTTCACCCAGTGGGCTTGGCCTGTCGTCATGTGAGTGACATGCCCTAAAGTACGACGTTAAACCCCCAAAACTCAATCAATCAACCGAACATCTGCACCCAGACCATTAAGCCACCAGCTTTCCATAGTATACATTTTAGGATAACGCTTATTATAATGGAAATCTTTCTTTGAAACGAAAGTCTTGCAGCCTGCTTAAAGAAGACATTTAACTTTGTCCCACTCGATGGTTTCCAGATATGTTCTTTCTAGACAAATAATACATTTTCAGCAGACAGTGAGAATAAAATAATAAAACTTTAGAAAGTAAGCCTTCAGATCTAACCAAAACCTTGGGGGTAATATTTTCTCTAACAAAGCAGGACATATTGCAAGTCTGATTCGAACCCACAACCCTCAGAGTCAGTTTGCAAATCATAAGTAGTACAAGGCCAGCGATCTGGTATAACACCAGAATATGGCTAACAGTTATGAGCGACCGTTCTCGGGACAATTCACCACCTATACCTCTCAAGAAATCCGCCTTTTTCACGAAACAGACCACTTGAGGACATTTGCTGGATTTTATTTTGGTGCTTGCTGATGGTCGGTTTGGAAGGGGATCAGTCTAAATCTGTACTAAATACTATTTGTAATAATCTTAGAACAATAAGTTACCTAGTAAACCTACTAACGGTTATATAAAACGTTGGACACCTTTTATTATCTAGTTCTGTTAACATTTCAACAATAACCATAGAAAAGCTTACCAAGTTTTGGTGTCAAGTTCTGCATACTCGACTCGTGGTATTTCTTGTCCACTGGAATCAAAATATAATATAAAGAATTGGCTCATAGTTTAACATGACATAAACGAAATTCCGAATAAAATATTATTTGTATCGCTATTTCTTATTACAGGGACAATCACCACGTTTCTATTAAACTAGCCAGGCTGAATTTTAGTACTGCTTGAAAAGTCGAATAGACGGTGGATGAAGTATGTCCAAAAAGATAGTGTGCGGCTGTCATATATATGTAACTATTCAATTCATCTCCGGTTAGTGCAATAAATAAAAAAACAAAAAACAAAAACCAAACAACAAAAACGCTTCAATGCGTTGATTTAAAGACTCAGATGTGCCCCATGTTTAGAACACACTAGTGAAAAATGATTCCCTATTTCGTCAAAATATTTCAACTGATCACTGGTCTCTAAAAGAACAACTAGCCACGATGGAAGTCTTGGTAGTAACTTCTGTAATTTGAAAAATACACGCACCGCATTTGATACACATTTTAACTGGAAGCTGAACAACTTATTTTAGTGGCGATATATTTTATATATTTATTTCAACCATGTGGTGCAATATACCGGCGTTTTGACAGCTGCGATACCGGTATAGTTAGCAAGACCCCTACTGCCGCAATTATATTGCGGAAACTGAAACACACTCCCCAAACACATATTGCATAAACTTGTTCATGATGACCTGCTTCATTTAGATCGATGGGAAAGCATATATTTGGACACGGACAACTGGGTATTCCGATGCATTGGTATAGGAAAAACTGGGTATTCTGAAGAATTGGTATATGGATAACTGGGTATTCTGACGAATTGGTATATGGATTACTGGGTTTTCTGACGCATTGGTATACGGAAAACTGGCATATGGACAACGGAGAATTCTGACGAATTGTAGATTCTGAAAACTTGATATTTAGACAACTAAGTATACAGGCAACTAAGTGTCAAGACAACTGAGAATTCTGGAGAATGGTGACTTGGTCATACTTGGTATTCAGACAACTACCTGTGCAGGCAACGGAGTATACGAATAACTTGTTATAATGACAACTGGGTATTCTGACGAATGGGTATACGGATAGAATGGAATATGAACAACTGAGAATTCTAATGGATGGGGATTTGGAAAACTTGGTATTCAGTCTATTTGGTATACGGACACGGTGAGTTCTGAATAATTGGTATAAAAGGACAAGTGGGCATATTCAACAGCTAGGTATACAGGCAACTGGGTATTCAGACAATTTGGTATACGGACAGCTGGGTATTCGGACAACTACGTATACAAACAACTGGGTATGGTATAATGAATAACTGGTAAAAATAGATATTCAGATACAGTCAACTGGGTATATCCAAAACGGAGAGTTATGACTAGTTGGTATACGGAACACTGGGTATTTTAATGAATGGGTATACGGCCAACTCGTATGAGAATTCTGACCAATGGTGAATAAGAAAACTTAATATTCAGACAACTAGTTATACGGGCACCTTAATATTCGAACAACTGGGGATACAGATAACAATGCATTAAGACAACTGGAGATAAAGATGAACAGGTAGTTGGATAACTGGGTATAATGACAACTGTATATAATGTCATCTGTATGGGTATTTAGATACTTGATATTTCGATCAACTGGGTATTCGGGAAAATTTATACTCAGCCACCGATATTGATCATGATATTCGAGGCAATAAGTGTATCAGCTTTAATATGTTAAACAATTGTCGCTTTCACAAATGCAGATGTTAATTTGAGCTTATTGTGTTTGGTTGTAACGTTTGTTTATATTTGTAACTGCACACACTTCAGTTTGCACGGTAGTTGACAAATCTGTCAAACTATGTGAGGCATTTTAACAAAGATAATGACTTTCTAATAGTTTTAATTGTACGTATTGGAAGCAAACACTTACTGTCTGTATTTAAAGGCTATGTCGGCGATCTTCTGTCGGCGCTGTCGGTAAACCTTATCGGCAAATCCCTGAGGGGAGGCGGATGAAGAAAACAACGATGAGCAAACAGTGTGAAATATCACTACGCTAAAAGCATTGTCAGCAAACAGAATGGAACATGGAAATCGTCACGATTGCACGGCGAAAACATGCTCCATCAAACTGCCGGCAAATCAGTGATGATATTGAAAAAATGTAGTGAATGGTTTTAGCCTGTCACAATATACACTTCTACAAGCACTCTTATCATATTCTGTAAATGTTACTGAGTGCTACAAGCTCTCCAAATCAAACAAAACACCCAATGCTGACCGTAATAATACTACCCATCAATTGCTCTACATATATAACAATACATGCATTTAAATTGCCAAATGTTGGAAGCATTGCGAACATAATGTTTTGTACAAATGCTGGCGTATAATGTTTGCTGAGGATAGTTTGTTTAACCCAGTTTTTAATACAGTTTAAATAATAAAGATAAGTTATGAAGACCATGGCCAGATCACAATACCCTGATTTACTGACACATATGTATCAAAATATATATCCTAGATGGCATCGCAGACATATAACCTAACATCACGTGGGCAAAAAATGTAAAAAAAAAATACAATTACAGTCATGCCTTTGGGGGAAATTTTGAAAAAAATTAATTAGAAGATTTTGGAAATAAATTTTTAATGTACAAATTTATTTTCGTATAAATTTTGCATTTTTCCAATGTTTATCTTTGAGCCTCTATCGTGTCTAGGGTTCAGTTTCTTTTCCGTGGACAGTTGTTTAAGTAAGCTGAAGTGCTGATTGGAAATAAATTTTTAATGTACAAATTTATTTTCGTTCTAAATTTTGCATTTTTCCAACGTTTATCTTTGAGCCTCTATCATGTCTAGGGTTCAGTTTCTTTTCCATTGATAGTTGTTTAAGTAAGCTGAAGTGCTGATGCTTTAAAAAAAAAGCTTATTAGTTTTGAACCATTGTTTTAAGTCGCTAGTCACAATTGAGTCCATAACAGTTCGATACTAAACCGTCCAGCTCTGTGATGGAGGAGATCGTAATAGTGGTAGACTTCGTAATATCACAACTTACTGGATGGTCATAATCCAAGTCGGGTTCAAACTTTGTCACCAAATGATTACATTTATCCAGATCAGATATATGCCTGGGGAACCACACAGCTGGAAGTAAGTAACAAAAATGCTGTTAGAATGAGCTCACATTTTGTGAACAGAGGCCCAACAAGTATATCACATGGGTATATGCTTTGAAATCCAATCAATCAATCAATCAATCAATCAATCAATCAATCAATCAATCAACCAACCAACCAACCAACCAACCAACCCGTTGCAATGCTCACAAATATACATACGACCATTAATCAATCTCCAAGTACACTGAACCCCTATATCTTTACTAATAGTATTTCTATAAATAGGACAATCCACCAGTCCATTCACCACCCTTCCATCCCCCTTTCTATCCACCCATCCTTTCATCAAACCAACCTATCCAACTATCCGCCAGTCTACCCACACATCCTTCTATCCACCAATCTATCCACCCATTCTGCCATCCACCAATCTATCCACCCATCCTTCCATCCTTGTCAGTGACTGGAGATCGTGTTGGTTTTTGTGAGGTTTTATCTCGTTTTTCCACCAAACACCATACATATAATACAATACCACCATTTCAGCGTAGTGATGGTTCGAAATACGATGCTAATCCAATTTCAGACCTCTCAGTCGTTATATGTTTATTATCAAAGAGAAATCGCACTGGCAACTGATTCGACTAATAAACAACTCAATTAAAAATGTGCCCAAGATGAACTGCCAGGAACAGGTTTTTGAATTGATCTTTATGTTGCCCACAAATACATGTACTCGTGAGAAAACTTAAAAAATGTTTTTACCTTGATATGGAACATGCAAGAATATCTTACGTTTTGAAGTTTCGTCTTCGTTTAGGAGATTAAGATGAAGTATCGAAGAGCTCTGTTTGAGAGTGTTTGTCAGTACAGTTAGACCATTCTTCTGCCCGCTACACCGCAGATAAATCTCGTAGGACGCGTCAGATCTCCGCGAGGCACGAGATTCAATATGGCTGATCTCAACTTTAGAATTCTGGGCAGAACAGAAACCAATAACACAGACATAAATTATACAATTTGCATTAGCTAAGCAAAATGTTGAACAAATTACGATGAATAATTATTGGCATTCAAAGAAAGGTGTTGCAATTTTCGCCACCAACATAGAAAACAAGTTTTAACAAATTGTTTCATGAATATCAGAAGCTCATTTTGCTTAAACCATTTTATATTACGATGTGATAGGTACTAACTTTCCTATGTGGCCATCAGTACACTTCCTTTGTTTTCAGTTTATGTCCAATGAAGGATAATGTAGGATTGATAAAAACAATTATTTATTTGTAAAATTAATTTTAAAAAAAAAATTAAATAATCATAATAATCAATAATCAATATTGAGTAAAAAAATCAATCTGATAATCAACCCATCCATCGGCAATCAATATCGATAAAAAGGCTAAACCAATAAAATAATCATTTAGTCTGTCAGTCAGAATGAAACCCGTGCTAGTGTTATATGACTGCTTCGTGGAATTAACTAGCTTCGATGGAGAGTCGCATCGTTTCTGAATGGCTTGTCCCGCGCCCATTAAACATTCAGCAGAGGCCGGAACACAGTAATGGATAAAAAATTGATCCTTAGACGAGGCACGCTAGTTTTCACTTTAAATTCCCTCCAAGATTTACTCTAAATTCCTCGGCAATGGCCACTTTTGATGGCAGAAAGATTCTCGTTAAATACTGTCGGTTGTGTTGGCAGAATTGAAGGTAACTATTTAGGAGATATGCTATTGCACGTCAAACAGAGTCTGGGGGCTGGATTGTGTCTGCATTCCTTAGTTCTATTCACTTATTTCAATTGATGGCTAACACAGGGGAAAATTAGCTAGAGTGTCTGTTGTAAGCTGGGACAATTTAGCTTCTCTGTACAGGAAATGGAATCTTATTTATCTAAGTAGACTTTCATGTTGTTGACGTGGTCTGGGTAAATGGAGAGTGTTCTCAGTGTTGCCTTGGGAGCTTTCACTTTTTTTGCTCATGTTTATAAAGCCACCAGAGTCCCGAATACTAAAATCAAAGCGGAGTTAAGGCTCATATATTACTCTATTCCCAACTCCTTAGCACAAAAAATTAAACCAAACAAAAGCTTTGGCAGATTAATTGCTTTTGCTGTGTCCAACTGGTTGACTTTCACTCAGTCCGCCATGGAGGAGACAAAAACCGCGGTCTGCGTCCATTCGCGAGACGTTGATGCTTGTTCGCGCTCACGAACCGTTTCCTGCGAAATGTTTCCTTTCTTTACAACCGAACTCCATTAAGACTGAATTGCTGTGTGGCTCCCACTCTAAACCTCTTAATTATGGGCTATTGATGGCTAACAAATGATTCAAACTGAATTGGTAATTCTCCACCAGCCTTTAGAGAAGTCATTCTATGATGGTTTGACGATCATTTTAAGTAGGTGCCATTGCTCCACGGATCATTTCATACCATTCAAATGTCTTTCTGTTGAAATTGATCCAAATTATTCAATGGGGTAGCTCAAAAGACAAATTTGTTAGCTCTTGCAAATTACGTGATTATGAGTAGAATAAAATCTTTTCTTATAATGCATGAAATATTTGGTCAAAGTTGATTTTTTAGGTACGGTTTAGCTTAATTAGCAAATCGTCAGCTTATGACTATAAAAAATAGACAATATTAAAAGGAAATTAGAATTTATTGGTTTACTAATTCTATGACGTTTTAAAAAAACAACTTTTGAATGAATTGCTGGTATTTAAAAGGCTCCAAAATTTCAACAAAAATGATGTGTTTCTGTAGTATAATTTATTGCTTTGTTATTTTTTTATGTCCAACCAAATAGGTGTCAAACGATTGAATAGAAAGGCAAACAACAAGACCTAATCATATCTATGTATGTTTAGTTGTACACTGATCAGGAGTAATTTTCCTTGCATTTCTAATTGTGCTGCATGTTAAATTTAGTTCCACAGTGGTGCGAAGATCTGTGCTGAAATGTCGTTTTATAACAGTTTTTAAGTTAAAATCTAAAACAACTATAGCTGGCTATCAATTTTGAAATGGAGTTACTCCGTTTATGTTATTTTATTGGTAAAGTAATGGCATTACATGAATATAACATAAGTGTTCCTGTATAATAGCGTTATAGGTTTATCTTTTAACACTTAAATTGGCACTTTTTGTTTAATTTGGAAATATCAACACTTCCTTCAATGAAAAAATTATAGATAGCGGCAGCTTTTGTCAGTGGACTTTGATATTAAGCATGGAATTGTTTTCTGTCGAATTTCTTATTAAAATGTTTCTAACTTTGTTGCATAAAACTCGTTGCCTTTCATGACTCAACGCAATCATTTAGGTAGATAGAAAATAACAAAAAGAACTTATAGAGTAGATACTACCTGGAATTTATCACAATGAAATGTATAAAACAATATTCGTAAGAGAAATAAAGAAGATTACTGACCTCAAACGTTCTAAGAATCCTGCATAGGGAGCTCATAGCATCACGAAGAACCAAAACGAGGCTGATTTTCTGGGCCGTTTCCATTTCCGGTTTGCTATGGGCTTCTCCATTTGTTTGAAATACTTCATCTTCTTCGTTGATAGAGTCACTTTTGCTGAGCGTTTTCTCTCTTTTTTCAAACTCCGCATTTGTTACAGTATCAAACTTTGCATCTTCGATCAAGCTTTTCCTCCGCCATGAACTTTTTGTCTGAAACAGCAATGTACACATCTTAGTTTGCCATCCATGCATTACGCCTAAAATGTCTGAAATAGAAGTGGTTTATCTCAAAAGCTTTTTTTTGTGTGTGTTTAATATACAGATTTCTCATGGATTATGAACACAGACACAGAGATGATGATGAAGTAGAAACTTTTTGCTAAAATCATGATATATATAATCTCGCATATAAGAGCTAGTCGATGCATCTTAATGAAGAGGTATTATGATTGACCTGTTCACATGTTGAGAGGAGACAATACTTATGTATTCAAGTTAATATTAACAAAAAGTCTTTGTTCATAAGCGGAAAGGCTTACTGTCTCAAAACTGTGCGCGTTTGATTTCGACGCCATGAACTTAGCTAGACCGCAAAGTTAAGTCTGTGTGAGTAAAAACATTTTCTCAGACAAGAATTGTTGTTGAATAATCTTGCACCAGACTACTTCATTCGTTGAATTGATACATAGCGGAAATGTCTGCCAGACCGCCATAAACGTTTTGCCTGAAATCAGTAATGTATGAGACAAGAACGTCTTGGGGCAGCTTTTACATAATATAAGAGATACCTGACAATGCTTGAGATGATCGATAATTATGAGAAGACGATTCGCAGTCGTGCGTGTTGATTATCATACAAGTAGATTGTCTAACGTATATAAGTGGGATCGATCCACCAGCCTACGGACGATAAGATCTCGGTTTAAGTAGACCCCTTAAGAAACCATCCACCTAATCATATACGATTAATCACTGACAATTTGACTGGAGAAGAAGAAAGCTCATGAGGGACACCATTCAAGACCTGTTTCTTACATATGTCTCTAGACGCCAGGCGCCTGATAGTTACACCCATGTACTTCCCATTGTCCCCTTCTCATAATTAATATTACTTCCAAGGATATTTCCAATAAAAGCTGGTGGTTTGGATCAGCTTTTTGTCTGGGGTTCTGCATGTGTGTGTCTTGTTTGTCTCTTCCACAAAAAGAGAGAATCTTAAGTTTTATGTTCTTACTCCAATAGGCCAGGCTTATCTGGGTATTTGAAATGTTTCTTATGATGGATCAAAAAAAGTTTTCCTGATATATATATATAACAGTATACACTGTCAAAGGAAGATAAAGATAAATTACCACTTTAAAAACAAGAAATTTTAACACAACCCCCCCCCCCCCCCTTCCTTCCCATAGCAGCAATACAACACTTAAACAAATCGCCAATCAATTTACCAAAAACAACAACAGCTAGGTTAAATATCTATATCAAAATGTGGTTTCGTGGTTTCTGTCTCCATATAACATCCTGCCCTTCCTTCCATTCCCTAATTTATAACCAGTCCAAAATGTAATATAAGATAAGTCATCTACTGTGATTTATCCGCTAGCCGTGACACAAACTATAACCGAGTCTTGTTATAATAATTCTACCAGCCTACACAATGACGAGATAGCAGTCTTATTGAGAGGAAGACAATGACCTTAGAGACGCGATTCGTTTCATAGTGCATTTAAATTGGCCTCCTGGGGCCTGAAGGCGTGAAGCCAGGCGAGAGAACCAAGGCAGAAGAACGGTTCGATGCTCGGGTAATATTGCGAGGGAGAAACAATATTCTTTTCAGGTTGCATGCGATCACATTATAAAGCTTGTTGCCTGGGTCTCTTTTGTGCTATTAAAATCCCACATAAAACTTACAGCGTTTTACAATGGTATACCTTCATCCGGAGAAACCGCAAATGTCTCTCAGTTATGTTTCTTGATGTTTTGACAAAGAGCTTTCTGCCTTTTGATTGTACGTGGCGTTCGTTCTGTATGATGGTCATTTGACAGAATTGGATAAGAGAAAACAAGGAAACAGGTAAAATCAAAGAGCAGTATTGTTTCTATCTGCTTTCCGGTATGGACCATGTTCCGCTGTGTTGTAGATTTTTATCGCTCAGCAAGAACGGAACGTGTGTGATGTATGTGAAGTGACTGTCAGCATAATGCTATTTGATTAACATACACACAGACCCATTACACAGTGATCGAGGTAAATAAAACATGACACTGCTACATGGACATAGCCCAACAATAAGAAATGTCGCTGATAACATATAAAAAGAGCCTGTGTGCATGCTTAATAATGCATACAATCTGTTTAGTATATAGATGTCATAAGACTCAAGGGAAGACGGCCCATTTATTTGATGCCTGTTGGAATCGTTAAATTCTTACATATACGACTATTGAAGCTATTTTAATACTAATTCTGTCCAGACTTCTATTGTTCAAAAATACAGAATATGTCTCCAATGAACAGAGAAACGGGCGAGGCCTTTGCGAATGATGAAATCAAAGAAATTCATGTGCTTACAATCATTTAAGAAAGTACAAAAGATATACGAATGATATATACATTGTCAGAACCCAATAAAGCGCATAGCAGTATGAAGAGAATAGAATTGAGTCCTTCGCTCTGTTATGAGTCGATTGTCCAATCTCCCCAGCATGTCTGAAATGTATCTTGTAATGACAACAGTTAAGCGAGTCTTTAGTAAAACAAGTACGTCTATTACGTAGAAAACATGTACTAAATGAGTCGATTTTCCAATCTCCACAGTATCAATGATATATACACTCTTAGAAATAATGGTTCTATTTGGAACCAATACGACAAAAACGGTTCTTTGAAACAATTGCTGTGAGGGTTCCATACATAACCATAAAGGATTCCATAAGAGCCCTGACTGAAGAACCTTAAAGGGTAACATTAGAGCCATATCTTTCTAAGAGTGTAGATGTTTTATTCACAACAAATTCCCTACAGTACTAAGTGGTCTTATATGGTAAAATATAAATGTTTGTTTATTATACCGATACAAACTTATATAAATTATATAAAAATTGAACAAATGTTGTTGATACAAAAACTGTAGATAGTGTTGGGAAAATAAGGCAGACATGAATTTGTGGTAGAACTGTTAAGCTTAACTGACGGAATATGCTGAGAGGGAATTCGGCTTAAAACAGCCACGAAGTGTTTTGGCTATGTGAGCACAGCTATAGCAATTCGTGTGTGACGTATTTCCGTTACATTTATTGTCCATTTCATTGATTTAGTTCATTAGTTGGCAGGTAATTATAAAGACTTTATTGATTTACCTGAAAGTAAAGTTATGTTCTGGTTCTACTTTCCACACCTACACCTTTAACGTGTGTTCAACGCAATCTTTGATCTAACTATATTAACTAATTTAATGGGTTGATTGTATACCGACCATGACGAATTAAGGAAGGCCTTAATGTGCTTTTTGCGGAGCCACATGCCTTTGGCAGTAGATGGCTGTACTGGAGACAAGTTGATGCATTAAACCAGACTGATTCTGGTGCTTTTGATGGCATGTTTAATGAAGTGATCAAGAGTATCTATCAATTGAGGTCTCTTTGGGTTGCGCTGATGCCAGTCAGTGTGAGTGGCGTATGGACGATACCTACCCTAAAGACGCAAAATGGCAGCACATTAACCCATATACCTGTCGCAGTGGATTGATGATTTGGATACGACTCAAGCAGTAAAAGCAACTTCAAAATAAACGTACATCTTACAATATGTTCAATAAACGGCGCGATATTTGATCTAAATATTTTAAGCTTATAGTGACCTTTGTTAGGAGGCTAATAACGTTAAACTTCTACACGTGGATGTATTTACATTTGACAGTCTAATGGCTGCTATGTAAATCATGTCGAATAATGATACATCTGACGGTGTGCTCAATGAGCGGTGCAGACATTATTTGTGAGAATTGACGGATACTTGCATATAAAATATTAGCATATAGCTTTATAACGTTAAAGTGTTGATATCCATGCATCTAAAGCGTTAGATGCGTTGACCGTATAGTTACATTCATTTTAGACCCATGAGTCATTTTCACAAAATGTCGTACGACAAAAGACTATTGTACGACAAAACTTCGTCATATTAAAATGTGGACGTAAAAAAACTCGTACGACATTTTGTGAAAGTGGCCCCGGACAATTTTTGGTGAAAACATGTCCTGTATGCCCTTGAAATGTTGCTGAGATTTTTATGCTTGTTTGATGCTTTCTTAAACTTGAAGAAAACCCACACATCTTTTGAATTATTTAATTACTGGAAACACAAACGATTTCATTGGCTGTGATCAAAATAATTTTCAGACTGTTTTCATTTCGTTCGAAGTCAAAATTGGAAACTTTTATAAGAATACCGCACTAACGGAGTGACTGCAAAGTAGGATAATAATTCATTTGAAATCGATGACACAATTTTAATCATAGCCATTTTAATAAACTTTGCTTTTACATTAATAAAGAATAATAATTGTGTCACTGTTTGGGAATAATTCTTTAAGTATTTTGTTAATTGCCGGGGCATTGAAATTTATTTTAAAAATTTTACACACTATTTCAAACTTACCTCCATGCTATAACTTTTCTGGAAGGCTAAGCGTCTCTTCGCTGATTCTGTGTCCGTCGACATTTTGTCTTTAGGTAATTGATTGGCAAGTCGCAAATAAACTCACAATTGTAATCCAAAGCTAGCGCCAACACTGAATGAAGGTAGTTACTCTACAGCATCGATGGTTAAAATCACACGAGATCAGTACGTCAATCGTATCGCTCTGCTGCTCATCGGATCAGTAGCCAATGAAATGCCTGGAGACAATTTATTCCACTTGAAACCAAACTTCAGCCAATCGCCTTTAAATTAAGTCCATGCAAGTTCTAGAAGTCTGTGACGTTTTTGCTTTTTTTGTTGGTATATATCGCTCAGATATCGGTGAATTCTAGCAGCCGCTGATCCAATGACAAGTCGACTGTTCTGTAATCACTGGTTACCCGTGGAAACTATTTGTGTTTGCTTTTGTGTTCACCATAACTGGCTTTCCCTCGAGCCGGATGTTCGTTTACGAGCCATGATAGCTGATGGAGATGCGGAACTGAACAAGCTACAATCGCCTGACCACCTCTAGTCTATTAAACCGTATTAGTTGAATACTAGCTTGAATTGCTTCACATGTCGATAACGTCAATGATAATTATATTTCACTTACCCAATATTTAGCCATTCATCCATATGTCTAGTATTTTTCGGCCGATTTGATTTATTGATTTTTTTCCGGGCGTAGGCTATCTCTTGCCATATTTGCTGTCACCATACGGGTCCATTATATCACAATCAAAAGACAATACAACATTAATGGCTTCGATTGAGATATACGAAAGCGTGTTGTAATTGTAATGTTTTATTTATTTCCACAACATTTTACAACCAAATCTGCTATATAAAACAAATTTTAAACATAAAGCTAACATCAACATCAAAGTATATTTAACTTAAGAATTTGATTATAATTTTAAATAAGTTTTGAACGACATTTATAAGTGGGGTAACATAATTATACAATTTGTGGATAACCACTTCTTGTTTGGTGATAGAACACATCGTTTCGATACATATGCCTGTATCGCCATCAGGTGTAAATTGACTGTTATATAGAAGTTAAAGCGATACTCCTATCTGCAATAAAATGCATATATGTAAAACGGGCATCATTTCTTGTGTTAAATTATGCTCTCTAATTTTCTAATCGAGCTATATCCATTTTATAATTGGATCT
>JAQQZZ010082119.1:0-19149 GCA_030265115.1 Mopalia vespertina
AAAAGGTTGCACAAGTCTAATATTTAAATCAAATGTTAAGGATTTGATTTTAAATAAATATAAATCAGTTTAAAATGAAAAGAAGCACCCATTTTAACTTTACGACTGATATTCGGAATCAGCGTTATTTCTATATAATTTTGACTCAACAAGGAGCGACAACTCTGGAAGAGATTTGATTCTCTGCGAGTTCTACTTTGGCGATGATAACGTCATATAATAATATCCTCGAAACGTTTCCATTTAATATTTAATATATTTCACTGATAAATTAAGTAAATATATGCACAGAGAATTCACAAAGGAAGCAGTATATATAATATTATACAATAATTTATTTTTAATATTAATATACTTTAAATGTACTCCAGTGAAGAATATATATTTCTTCACATATTTATTAAACATGTTTAAATTTCTTTTCAAGCTTAGCTGCGGTTTGTTTTCTTTCAACTTATTGTTTCACAGTATAATTTAGAAATTGGATTGTAAAATATTTATTAAGGAATGTTTGCATGTTTCGATATCTTTTTTTCCTTCACATTTGAGTGTTTTACACAGACCTATCAATATCTTGAAAAAATGAATAGTTTTGACTCAACAAAACCTATCAAACATTTGCAACACGATAATTTTAAAATATAAACTTGAATTATTATCAGCAGGACAATAATAAACTTTAATAGCAATTAAACTAATATATGCAATAAATCAAGATTGATTGATTGGTCGATTGTTGTTTTACGCCGTGCTTAAGGGTATTTCACTTATATGACGGTGGTGTATTCCATCAATAATTCACACTAGCACTTCACTAAAATGCAAGGGTCTTGATACCATAGGAAAGTTAATTTTCCTCCATTGCTAAGTGAGGGCAGCAGTGATACTCTTCGAACAAACTGTCCTTTGCCAGAGGGCGATACATTAAAAACCCAAAGGTTACAGTTAGTGTTACAGTAGAAACCAAACAGAAAGAAAACGATCAGCGATTTTATTTATTTACAATATTTATTGTAAAATAACAACAACAATAGCAGTGATATACAGCATAGTATTCAATGGCGGAAATACTTTAAGAAATACAATTAAGGTAAGAGACAATGAAAATATTAGGTTTATATAAAGTAACTTACATATAGCATACAATGGATCAGCATATAAACCTGCTTTATAGTTGAGTCCAAGTGCGTTGACTTCATAAACCGGTTTGTTATGACAATCTGCAACTTCTTCGAAGTCTATGGCAATATATCCTTAGATACACAGTTTCAAGGCATAAAACACGGAATTGTTCCGATTATATCCACATCAGGGCGATCACCATATCCTAAAAGTGACAGGTGTCTATCATAATGTATTCAAAACAGGATTAACAGTCCTTCACGGGGTAATTTCTAGATCCAGTATTAATCTCCTCACAGAGATATCCACGCTAGGTTCAGAATTCAATGAAATATAATATAAACACTGTCCTAATGCATTACAATATATAGCCATTTTATAAGGTTACTTATCTCTATATCCGTTGGCTTGGCTGGCTGAACAAAGGCAGAAATCCCTTTGTGTCTATTTAATGTTAATCCCTGTATTACCCACAGCTCAAATGTTGGTACCTCGTTTTTATTCCTGACCAATCCCGGTCTAGTTGCGAACATTTACAACAGCTTGATTGTGGAATGACACAGCCCCCAACGTTGTTCAAAAGCAGTCAATCAGTTTGTGCATATTAGAAAGTCAATATTCGATGACTAGATCAGATAGAAAATATTGTCGTTATTAAGGGATAACGTTTTTTTTAGTATAAATATATATATACACAGCCATGAAACTAAACCGTGCCAGTATCCGAGCGATCAAAGGAACCATGAAGATACATGCTGTACACGGCCATGGCAATAACCAGATATCTGTACGAGATACCAGTTGTTATTGTGACGTTTGTGTCCAGTCTGATCAACATGTGACACGTGGAGGAGGGAAACTACCAGTAACGATCCAGTACAGAATGTTTTATCTCAAATTCATCCTGAACTTCCGAGCATCAGAGGGAATAAACCTACACATCAGTCAAATGCCAACATTAACAAGGGGACGTTAAGTCATGTTGGTGACTTTGTAGCTGCTGTATATTTGAATGACTGGTATATAGGCAAAGTCGTCCAGATAGATGAGGAAGATTCTGAAGTAGAGGTGTCGTTCATGGCAAGACCAGGTGTGACCAGATCTGGCTATCTTTTAGCAAACTACTTTGTCAAGTCACGGAACCGGAGCCTGCGTCTAAGACACAATGTTTTTTCAAGTTGTGAGGAGTGGATGTCCTTAAGGTCGAAGGATTGTGGAAGGATCAGCATACATGAATCACAGTGGCTGTTCAAATAAGTAAACTGCTGTTTCATAAGCGTTTCACAAATGGGTCATGAAAAAAGGTGTCAAATTTAGTATGATTTGAAAGATTGGTCAAATGTTGAAATGTACGTTACAAGAACTATAACTAAGATTGAGATCGAGATTTGTTTTTTTTCAGTTCAGTATTAATGATTTTTGTCCAAAATTCGTTTATGTCCTGTTATAATATGATTTCCTGTTTAGTTCTTAAAAGAGAACTTTTCTGAAAATGTTCGCCAAATTGCACCAATGTGTTGAAAAGTAAGCACACACAACATGAATCGGCTGTGAAAACACGATTTTAAAATAAAATAATTCAGTTTGAAGAACACATTACATTTATGACATGTACGTTACAATTGTCTCAATTTGAAAATGTTTCATCGTTGTTCAATAAATTGTTTATTTCTTGAACGTAATGGCTGTTATGCATGTAAAAAAAATCAGCGGAGCTTTATATTTACTACAATTGTTTTTCCTTGTCTAACACGAATAGAACTAGTCTTGTTTGCCAGAAGTGAGAGGTTTCGACACCTATAATAACAAGAGTGATTTCGTAAATTTGTTTGAAAAAGTTGCATGCTGTTTTTCAAATTATTTTCGCCATTTACAACAATTTACAAGTTGACATTGTGATATAAATCGTTAAGCATAGAAAAATATATGACGATAATCATCTTGCAATGAACGAAAATAAGCGAAGCAGATATAACGTACATTTTTAAGCACAATATTGAGGGTGAAGTATCACATGTTTAACATACGTGTGCTACGAAACTATTGATAACTTGTTGATATCCTTGGGTTTCCATGATCAGGGGACAATGCTGGTGCTGGAGAATGGATGTGAAAGCAATCAATCAGTTTGTGCATATTAGAAAGTCAATATTCGATGACTAGATCAGATTGAAAATATTGTCGTTATTTAGTGATAACGTTTTCTTAGTATAAATATATTCTAGTTCAGAAAATTTGATCCGTTCGGGAATCAAACCCACGACACCGAGTAATGCACCGAATCGCTAGCAGTAAATTCCGGGCATCTTCACAATCTGTTCCAACTAAGAAAGATCATCCCAAAATAATGAAAATATTTTCATTTTTTTTTTATTGTTTGCCTTATTCTCTCTTTATGGCAATATTCCTCAAATAATTATGAAAATTGGATTGTTTGCATTAAATGATCAGTAATTAAGAAAGTAAGCCGAATTAGAAAACATTGATACAAACTTTAATAAATTATTATGTCACTAATTAGCATGCCGAATTTCACGGATGTAGGCTAGCGCAAATAGTTTTCGAGTAAACAGAGTTAAAAAAATTAAATTTCGACGAGTTATGAAGTGTTAGAAATCGGGCAAAACCTTTCCAGCTGTACAATTTAAATTTTCAAACTTAAAATTAAATAACTTCTTACTGGAAGTTTTATACAATTTTTGATAAAATGCTGGAGAAAAAAAAAAGAGAATGTTCTTATAAACAACAAAAATATGAACAGTTTTGACCTCAAATTGGTGTGCGCAAGAGCGATCCATGTAACAACAATTAATGTGTCCGAGGATCAAACAAACTTTTCCTTAGTAACAAAGAATAGCTATCAACTGTGGGCAAGGCAGGCTTTATCTGTGTAACAGTAATGGCGATTTTTTCCTTCACTAAAAGACGTGGACTAGCTTGTTCCATGACAAATATCAAGGTGGCCGAGATTTACTCGCGGCAAATTCGGAGAATAAATCTGAGGTTCGTGGGCGCGGTCTCCAGATGAGTTTAAACATGCAAAATTTCTAACCTAGAATTTGTTCAAACTTAGAAAGTGTTATACCAAAACAGCGAAAATGCTGATAACAAAACATTGGCCTACATTCTCTATTTGGTTTGGTGTTATAATAAAGCTGACATTTTGACATTAATTTAATTCGCATTGATGGGCCAAATTCACATACCTGTAATTCTGAGAAGTTTAGCTTTTGAAGATTATATACATGCATCCTAGTTTGACCTTTATTCTGCACGACAATGGGCTTATGCTTTTCTCCTTTCCAATTCAACCAAAGGGCCCAGAAAGACTTTAAATAGCGTTTTACATGTTTCAGTATTTGCCCTGTTCAGTCAGACCACACCCACCTATATTGCTATTTATTTGTATACTGAATTACAGTCTGAAATAAAAACAAACTTTTAAACATATTAATCACACTGGCATGGGGATGCTGATTAATTAAAACCGATGAATCATCTCAAGTTCTAGATAAACTTACAGTTTTTAAATAGATCCTTATCTTGTGTTGTTATGGATAACCTGCCGACATCTCAAAGAATATAATGAATAGGTAAATAGTATAAAAGGTATGTGATAAATATGTATCAAAGATATTCGGTTTGGGTTAAGAATAAATGAACCTGCAAATTGGTATTTCAAAGAAATATAAATTAAAATGAATATATCGGTTAGAAAAATTGAAAGTTACAATTAGTCTGATCCAGAGAGAAATTTCACCTTAATCAGTGGGTCCTTAATTCCAACAATATCATGTAAAAGAAGGCTATCATACATATGCGATGATTCGTCGGTTTTATCCAATAAACATCACTGTGCCTATGAGATTAAGTTTGAGAAATATGTGAAGCAAACCCGTAGCTCGTCTCAAACAGTAAACATTTGAAATTTTTAATTCACCATATAAGAGTAAAGCCCAACATAAATGTTCTGTCCCGTGAGCAGAAGATGATTGTGGCAAGTCTAAAATATCAAAATAAGTCTATATGTGGTAGTAGAGGATCAAATAAACGAGTTACATCAACACATACGCAGATATAGAAATATATATTTGTAAAAACTATGTGCTAACTATGTAGCATTTAACATGAGATGGAATATAAAATATTTTATGGGATATATATATATACATAATTTTTATAGTGGAGAAAGAACATTTTGATTACCTCCATCGGGATTTTAATATATATAGGATCTCTAAAGTGTCAGAAATCAATACACATAATTTCGCTTCGCTGTGGAGAGAAAAGCGCGCTTTGGCACATATGCATCTGGATCAATGTAAAGCGTCCATCAGAGTTATCAGCACCCGCGCAACAGAAAAGAGTGCCGGTTATAATGCAATAATTATTGAACTGAACTATGATAGAAAAGTACATTAGTAAAGACATTTGAACACATCGATCTGTGCCGTGGCGAGCGTTGTACTCTTTCAGTTAGGTCAGCCGTGATAGCCCATTCCGGTGTAGTATGATATTTTGTGTGCACCCGATTTCCATGGTCCTTTGTCGGTGACATAGATTCTGACTTTGGGACTTTACCTTATGCCAGATGGTTGTGAACGAACAAAGGCACATGCGAATTAGGTAACAAGATGGTGAGAGAACTGGTTGCCAGAGAAAGTGATAGACTATATGCGAGCGAAAACTGATGAGTGCCGGTAAGGAGCTATTAAATGAAAGCTTTAGGTATATCGACAGACGTGATTAACTCTAGCAATATACACAAATGTAGAGTTACTTTGTTGATTCCTGGTCATTTCTTACAAATAGTACATGCACGTAGAGTTAGTTCATTGATTGCTTGTCATTTCATCCATGAATGGGAATTGTATCTTCGATCCTTTCATCTTCAAGGTGAACTGGGAATTCATGCGCTTTGATTGGTCATCAGTGAAATAGGTCCTCCAATCACCGATTACCCCTACAAATGGAGGCAATTTTATTTCAACGTAGCAATTTGTATTTACTAAGAATAAGAGGCAAACTATAAATTTCCTGACGTAGCAAAACACTTCACATTTTATGGTTGCGATAGTGTCATTGTAATTGGAGTACACCGCCGTTGTATTGATGATATATCATTAAGCACGGCATAACACATCAATCAAACAATCAATATACCAAAGCTATAGATAAATGATCGAAAGAGCGTTTCAAATTTATATACTTATTAGAGTTAGATATATCTGTAATTTGAATAAATGAGTAATTTGACAATATGAATGTATTTACAGAAAGAAAAACAAAAACAAGCTGAGTAGCTAGCATATCCCCCACTAAAGGCCTATTTTTTAAAACATAAGCTCATAATCCCGATCAAATCACCTTTTTTTTAATTTTAAGAACAATTAAAGAGTAAAAGTTGTAGTGCCTATCACCATATTGGTTTGGGCAATTTGGTGGTAAACAATCAGGAATGTGATAGGAGTGTTATGAAGCTATCTCTTTACTTTGAAGACAATCGGTAAACTAAATTTCAAGATTTATCTGCGTATATAATACATGTTTAAGAAAACTGGCCCCCATATTTGATGTGAAAATTTGTTCAAACGTGTAATACCTGCCGTGCTGTTTGTACGTGTAATTTACTTTGGTGGAATGCAATCGCATCCATTATTGTCCCAGGAGAAAGTAACAATTAAACTAGGAATTTATTTTGCTGTTCTGTGTTCAGAACATTTCCAGGAATAAATATTGCAAAGTATGAAATATTGGCTATATTGTTCCGCGGTTTGTGGAATGTATTTGTGTCGTTTTATTGCAAACAGTCAGAAATACCACAACAGCCAAGCAATTGCCAAAAAAGTGAAATTTTAAGTTTATTCAAAACACATACATACGAACGTGAATCCTGTACAATGTCACACTGAGTAATGGCCATATTGTTTTGCGGCATTAGGTGAACTGCGCTGCCACCTGTTTCTTAACCAGTGGGTTGAAATTACTTCGCGAATACATTCCAAAGTCTTGTGTTCACAACACAGACAGACGTAAATATTGTAAACATTGTTAAATAGCGGCTATTTAATGTTATGGAATGTTATGTGATTCATACCAATTCGCCATCTTAACTAGAGCAACTGCAGTCCAAGTTTCAAGTTAATTGGTGGATTTCCTTTAAATCCTGATGTTCACAGCACGTCGGCGACAATTTTGCAAAATAATGCAATAGGTGCCATATTGTTTTGCGTATTTGGGGAAATTCAATCTCACCCATCGCCTCAATAGAAGAAAGCTTTACTCCACGTTAAGTTGTGAATTTTTTTATCAACTTATCATATTCACAAAACACACGAGTTAATATTGTAAAATGCTGCAATGGCGGCCATTTAGATTTACTGTATTTGGTGAAATGCAATCCCATCCGTTGGCTTTTTAGCATGAAGTTTTATTACAAATTTTAAGTTAATCTGTGCACATAACATATACAGACATCAATATTATTTTCATTATTTTGGAATGACTTCAATATTGTAAAATTATGCAATGACGGCCATATTGTTTCTTGAATTTGATGAAATGCAATTCAATTCTTTGTCTTAATAGGAGGAAATTAATTTTCAAGTTTCGAGTTAATTAGTAAATTTGTTCTCAATTTATCCAGTTCGCAGTACATTGGCGTGAATATTGTAAAATTATGCAATGGCGGCTAATCTTTTCTTGAATTTGATGAAATGCAATTCAATTCTTTGTCTTAATAGGAGGAATTAAGTTAATTGTGAAATTCCACCCTATACGTTGTCTTAAAGACAGGAAGCTGTATTCAAAGTTTATTCATGAATATATCGAGGGTTTAAAACAACACACACCCATATCCAAAAAGGACATTTTGAGAAAAAGAAGCTTAAAACTCAAAATATCTAGTATTAAAGTCCTCTTTTAGACTGCATTACTAAAACTTTATCAAAGTTAATGCTGGGGTCTTGTGCATATTAACCCCTTAGATCACAAGCTAGGTGGATAGAAACACCAGCCAAAAATGGACATTGGCACGTCTGGTTTTAAGCCCATCGTATTCACAACACATACATGAATAAATATGGTAAAAAAAATTATGCAACAACAGCAATTTTATTTAACGGAATTTGGTGAAATCTAATTCAATAAGTCGTCTTAACGAGATGAAGCTGCATACCAAGTTTGAAATTGAATTTCAAGCTAGCGTGGTCATATATATTTGTGACGGACGGAAGGACGAAAGCCGAGTAGCATATCAAAGTCTCCCCCTATTATAATAGTGGGGGATAAAAAAAACAAAAAAACAAAACAGACTGACATATTTTTCAAATTCATTTACCAGATAGACTAGAACAAACTACAAATCAAACAATTGTACGTGTTGGCTTAAAAAAGTGACATTTGCACGGTTTAATGAATTTCGGACAAAACAGATCCAGGGATAAAGATGTATTTGCCATATACCTAATGATTGGTGCAAATACTATCAATAAAAATAATAATAATATTAATAACAAAATAGCAAAAAAATATAATAAAAAAAAACAAAAAGCGCAAAGGGTATCAAATAATAGATAACACTGTAACATTATAAATACTTCTTCGTTTCATGCATCAACGGAAGTTGCAGCCAGCCTCGAAATCTGAACAAAAGGTTCGATTTTGTCTATTGGAGAAGATACGATTCAGCATTCCAAGGGCAAATGAAAATAATTTGTCTTTTGTGATTAGAGATTCTTCTGAACGTGCTGTCCTGTCTGTATTCTTCCAAACTTCTAACATGCGCACAATATCACACATAAGAATTTAAAAGTAAACAATACGACAAAATAATGACCTATAAAGGCCACAGGCAAACTGTTACAGTTATTATTATTCTTTATATTTAGCACAAACGTTAAGTATTGCAGATTCCGCTTGAAACACATACCTTTTCGAAACATACTCACAACACCATCCCTGTATATACTCTTAAGTTCATCTGTGGCATGTTTATCGTGATTCTCTTTCATTGGCTTGAACATTGTGATTTCATTGAGCTGATTTAAGAACTCTTCAGTTTTGTCAACTTCAAGGAAGGCGGCCAACTTTTTAACTTCTGCCATAGAATCCTGAAATTATGGATAACATGAACACGTAATAAAGAAGACTATATTGAGAAATGACAAACTCCCCGGTTACTTTGTTTAAGGAATCTTAAAAAAAAAACAAATGCGTGGAATTGACTTCAACAGGCCACCTGCTTTATTTAGCGATTTTACATTTGTGTTTCGCCCTCTAACAAACCTGTGCAATTATTGGGACCCGTGTTACGCCAACACGTGGGCGTTTCACAGGTACCTCGGACGTCAAAGCGGTCGAGAGATTTTCAGTAACGTCACAATGTATAGTATGTGTGACATCATGAAAAGCGCCACTATCCCGAATGTTGTGACGTCAGAGGACCGCCTTGCTAGGATTGAATTATCTCCATAACTAAATTTCTGATACTCCGATTGAGCCTGCGATCACATTATATGTCGTATATTTATGCAGAAAACGTTAGACCATTCATTAATTCTTCAACCGATTTTTTGGGTTGAAACAGTTCGACACAATCTACGAAAATGTAGTCAGCACAAGTGAGGTTGTTTTTCTTCTGATCAATCTTTCCCAACCATGGGTAGAAGACTCATGCGATTAAGAATTAAGAAACGACTTAACTATGGTCCTGGAAACAAGTGTAGAACATACCCACGTTCCCTTGGCTTCTAAGTGATAGATAACAAACAAACTATATGCTAAAGAACAGACCATCAGGATCAACAGAAATACAGGGAAAATTAAATAAAGAAATAAGTCTGTTTAATCTTGTAGAAGACACAGTGAATCGGATGTACACTTAGGTGACCCGCATAGAAGACCAAGTGATTCGAATATACTTTAATGAGATCCTCTTAGAAGACGAAGTAAATCGAATTTACCTTGAGGAGATCTTCGTACACTCTTAGAGATAATGGTTCTTTGGGGGTTCCTTAGAGAAGAAGAGGGTTCTGAATGGAACCAGGGTGGTTCTAAACGAAACCATAATGACAAAAGTGGTTTTTGATATAATAAGATAGGGAGAAATACATGGAATAGTTGTTGTGAGGGTTCCATACAGATCCATGAAGGGTTCCTCCAGAGCCATAACTGAAGAACCGTTAAGGGTTCCATTAGAGCCATATTTTTCTAAGAGTGTAGAAGGCGAAATAAATTGGATCAAACTTAATGAGATCCTCACATAATATTAATTGACTCGGATATTCCTTGATGAGATCACCATAAAAACACCGTTTTAGAAGCCAAAGGTAATCGGTCATACCTTAACGAGATCCTCAGAATACTAAATGAATCGTCTATACCTTTCATAAATCCGTATAGAAGACAAAGTATGTCGGATTTACCTTAAAAAATCCATAAAGAAGTCAAAGTGAATCAAATATACCTTAATGAGATCTTCATATGAGACGAAGTGAATCTGATATACAGTTATGCGAGCCTTATTTAAGAAATGAAAACGGTATGCCTTTATAAAATCCCCATGGATGACGAAATGAATCTGATTAACATTTAAGAAAGCCTGATAGAAAACTGAGAGAATCGGATTTACCTTAATGATACCCGCATAGAAGCCGAAGTGAATATAATACGATCGTTGTAGAGGACGCAATTAATGGGATATGCATGCAACTTAATGAAATCCTTCTAGAAGATGTGCAGGGAATGTGCCTTAATGAAACCTTTATAGACGACATGAGTCAGATATACATTCTTAGAAAAAATATTGCTCTAATGGAACCTTTTAGGGATCTTTAGTTATGGCTCTGGTGGAACCCTTTTTGGTTCTGTATGGATCATCACAGCAACAGTTCCATGTATTTATCGTTATCTTTTTATATCAAATACCCGTTTTATCCGTATGGTTCCGTTTAGAACCATCCTGGTCCCATTTTACCATCCTTTTTGTCCAAAGAACCCTTAAATAGCTCTTATGTCTAGGAGTGTACATTAATGAAACCCCCATAGCAGACGAAATGAATCGGATACACCTTAGTGAAATCTTTATAAAAGAGGAATAGAATCGAGTATACCGTAATGAGACCATCACAGAATATTAAATAACTCAACATTAATCCTCATAAAAGACGAAGCGAATCGAATGTAGCGTGATGAGACCCCCATAAAAGACGAGGGGAATCGAATATAGCATAATGAGATCTTCAAAGATGACGAAGTGAATCGGATATACCTTAATGATATCATGATAGAAGGCGAAGTGAATGTTAATGATATCCTCGATGAAGACACAGTGAATCAGAATATACCATGATGAGATCCCCATAGAAGACTAAATGGATTGGATATACCTAAATAAGACCGTCATAAGAGACAAAATGAATCGGATATACCTTAATGAAATCCCCAAAAGAAGAAGTCAGTAGGATATGCCTAAAGGAAATCATCATGGAAATCGAAGTGATTCGGATAACATTAATGATACCCTCATAAGAGGCGAAGTGAACAATGAGATCCTAGAGGATCACAACGTGAGTCAGATATCCTCATAACAGACGACATAAATCGGATATATCTGAATGAATCATCATAAAAGAGGCATTAAATCGTATAAACCTTAATGAGAATACTAAATAACTCGGGTATGTCGTAATGAAATCGTCATAGAAGACTAAATGAATCGGATATACTTTAATCGGATCTTTATACAAGAAGTGGAAAGGATATGCCTGAATAAAACCCGCATGGAAGACGAAGTGAATCGGATATACCATAATTAAATCCTCATTAAAGACCAATCGAATAGGATATACCTTTAAATAATATAATCCTCATAGCTGATGAAGTGAATCAGATATACCAGTGAATCGGAGAAACTTGAATGGGATCCTGATAGAAGACGAAGCGGATCGTATAAACCTTCACGAAATCCACACAAATTACGAAGCGAATTGGTATACCCTAATGGGATCCTCATAGAAGACGAACCAACCAATTTACCTAATGAGATTTTCACTCAAGACGAAATCAATAGGATAAACCTAAGTGAGATGCTCATAGAAGACGAATTGAATCAGATAAACATTAATTCGTTTTAGAATCAAAGGAAAATTGGCCAAACCTTAATGGAATTTTTATAGAAGACTCAATAAATCGGATTTACCTTATGAGATGCTCATGAAAGACAAAATGAATCGGACTTACCTTCATGAGATTTTCATAGAAGACTAAATAAATCGGATTTACCTTAATGAGATTTTCACAGATCGAAGACTAAATAAATCGGGTTTACCTTTATGAGATTCTCTTGGAAGACAAAATGAACCGAATATTTTTGATGAGAATCTGACAGAACACTAAATAAATCGGATTTACCTTAATGAGATACTCATAGATCGAAAACTCAATAAATCGGGTTTACCTTTATGAGATTCTCTTGGAAGACAAAATGAACCGGATATTTTTTTATGAGAATCTGATAGAAGACTAAATAAATCGGATTTACCTAAATGAGATACTCATAGATCGAAAACTCAATAAATTGGGTTTACCTTTATGAGATTCTATTGGAAGACAAAATGAATCGGATATTTATTTATGAGATAATCATAGAAAACTAAATAAATCGGGTTTACCGTTAAGATATTATCATAGAAAACTAAATAAATTGGGTTTATACCTTTATGAGATTTCAATAGAAGACTAGATAAATCCGATTTAGCTTAATGAGCTTCTCATAAATCGAAGACTCAATAAATCGGGTTTACCTTTATGAGATTCTCTTTGAAGACAAAATGAATACGTGAGATAAGTTGGTCTGTATATTTCTTAATGGGATTATTATAGAAGACAAAATGAATCGGCTTTACCTTTATAAGATTATCATAGAAGACTAAATAAATCGGGTTTACCTTTAAGAGAATCACATAAAAGACTAAATAAATCGGGTTTACCTTAATGAGATTATCATAGATCGAAGACTAAATAAATTTGGTTTACCTCAATGAGATCCTTATAGAGCGAAGACTAAATAAATCGGGTTTACCCTAATGAGATCCTCATAGATCGCAGACTCAATATATCGGGTTTACCCTAATGAGATTCTCATAGATCGAAGACTTAAAAAAAACAGGGTTTACCCTAATGAGATTCTCATAGATCGAAGACTTAATATATCGGGTTTACCCTAATGAGATTCTCATAGACCGAAGACTAAATAAATCGGGTTTACCCTAATGTGATTATCATAGATCGAAGAGTTAATAAATCGTGTTTATCCTAATGAGATTCCCATAGATCGAAGACTAAATAAATCGGGTTTACCCTAATGAGATTCTCATAGAACGAAGACTTAATAAATCGAGTTTACCTTAATGAGATCCTCATAGATCGAAGACTAAATAAATCGGGTTTACCTTTATGAGATCCTTATAGACCGAAGACTAAATAAATCGGGTTTACCTTTATGAGATCCTCATAGAAGACGAAGTGAATTGGAATCTCCGGGTGATTTGATCGGAACTGCTCCATATTAAGAACATGGTCAAACCAGCTACCACTGTCAACTGTACAGAAAACAAACACTGTCTAAAGTGCCTTAGTTTAGTGGTAAACGAGTGCGTTTAAGCCCGCCGCACACGAGCGATTCTCCGTCGGCGTCTAAAAATCTCCAGGAAATCGCTCCGTGTGCGGCAGGCTTGCGACGCGACTAGACACTGTCGGCGACTAGTCGCAAGGGATCAAACTTGTTTGATATCTTGCAACTTGTCGCCGACTGTCGGCGACTAATCTCCTCGTGTGCGGCAAGCATGCGACAGATAATCGCAGCCACAAGTTGTACATCCAATCAGCAACCGAAATACAGTCACATGATTTAAATTTTAAACATTTTCACGAATGTAGAATAAGATAGGTCCGTCGCCTGTGCCTATAATGATAAAAATGAGAGGTTAAGTTTTATATGCAGTGTTCCAAGAAAGTCATTTTTAAAAAAGTCATGCCAAGTGTTAGACACGTAGTATAAATGTCCGATGATTTTGGAAGAATCGCCGACTCAGAATCGCTCAGTGTGCGGCAAGACATTTTCTCTTGCAATTAGTCGCCGACTGAGAATCGCTCGTCCTTGGCCGGCTTTACTAATTCTACTTCGATGTACTGTTCGAGGGTGGAGTCCGTCTGTTGACCCTCAGACTATGTAATGTGGACAATCAGTCGTCATTTAAGTGAAATATCATTGAGTACGACGATAAACCCCAATCAAACAAAACAAACAAACAATCTAAGGCTCAAAATGAAATTGCTACATAAGTATAATTTTGACGCATGAATTGTTCAGTTGAGTAGCCTTATGGAAATGATATATTTCTTTTTGGAAATACGTGAATGTCATTTCAGTATTTATCGTGTTCATTATATTATTTTCGGAGAACTAAACGTGTATTGTACAGTTTAATAACGTTGGAATACATGGACGTGTAAGTTAAAACAAATTTTGTGTCCCGCCTGTGCATGCTCCCGTGCTCCCTTTCCATTTCAGGTATATGTGCAATCTCTTTCATATGAGTTATTGTAGCTGAATGGATCTGTAGGATTTACAAAAAATAATACCATCACACAAATGCAAAATATTATGCTTGACCAAACACTTACCCTCTCCATTCAAAAACAATTCGAAGTAGTCGTCCCACTTTCCATCGTATCCATACAATACCCTCATGGCGTACGTCTGTAGATAATAGGAAACGGCAGTATCTTTTGGGTTCCGAATAATGTAGACAATCTTGTGGTTGCCGTCAAACAATTTGGTCCTGGATATAATTTTAGGAGGAAGATGTCCAGAGAAAACTCTTGGTGAAGGTTGTTTGTCGAGGTAATCGTTATCTCGAGGTTCCACCATTAATTGTGATAGAGACTGGGAACTTACACCTAGATGATTTGAAAGTAAACGATGACATATTTCCCAAGCCCAGTGGTTTCCTGAAAATACAGAAAATCAATACATAGTATCTGTTCCAAAATGTCTGTATTATGATCAAGGCTTACGTTTTAAACACCCTTTGTATGATTTTAAAGTCACAGATCAGATAAAACACTTCTATGTCAAGATATTTGTTCTGCTGAAAATTAATGTTCCTGCACTATTTCGAACTGACACGTGATTATTAAAAACTCCATAGAGGCGAATTTCTTTCACGCAACTTCCAAATCCAACAGTAAATTAATTTGGAGTGATAACGTAATGCATAACTATAGGTGGTTTTCGAAATATTACTGCTGGAAGAAAATGTCTGAATTCCATAAATATTTCTCGAGTGGCTCATGGAAATCACAAGCGGAACTATACTGGGTTATCACTGTACCCATTCGGGCACAAAATAATGGGATTCAGGTTACATTATACTGTATATTATTTGTGTTGTTTAGCGATATATCAGCGAAATATTGTGAATAACAAAGTCATTTATTTTTTTTTGCGATTCCAAATTTTAAGATTTTGGAGTAGGATGTCATTAGTTTAATTATCGGTATTGTCGTGTGACTGGTACGCATTTTACAACTTCTCGAAAGTAGGTGGTTACCGACGTGAACTGTTACTCATCGATTGGCCGGGCTGACTGCATATTACCTCCAACCAAGAAGGAGATGTTCTCCATTTTTTCGTTTAACCTACTTCCAGTTGCAGTTGACCAGCTGGTGCCTGGACACCTTTCCAAGGCAAATGACAAAAGCGGCGTTTCTTGGATTTATTTGTTGTTTTTTTTTTACCAAGGGTTCTGGGGCCGAATTTAGACAACTTCTCTTAAATAGATCCGCTTAAGTATAAAATTAACCCTTTTAAAGATTTCTGCATTTATTGATTGATTGGTTGGCTGGTTGATTGGTTGGTTGGTGTTTAATACCCTGATTAAGGGTATTTTTCTTATATGATGGCGGTGTACTTCCAAACAGTTACCAACAAAAGAAACCATAATATACAGCGTTATATACAATCGATAATACAAAAGTAAAGTTACTCCATACCTGGCAGAATAAATATACTTCAATCAATTTGCCCTAAGCCAGAATGCCCTGCTTTCAGTGCTTTGCTAGCGTGATTTCAAATTGGCAACGAATAATATTAATACACTAATCAAGTGCAGTCATTTGGTTTCTCTTTTAAGGCTTGTTACTAACCGTCTGGCTGGGTTTTTACACAGACTACTGTGTCACTTTCCGCTTATTCCGTATTGTATGGGTGCGATATTCCTTTGTCCCACTTCATGCATACTTTCGTTTATTTTTTAGTTATCTTTATGTTTAATTAAATCCTTTTATTTCTTTAAATCATGCATGCTGTGGCCTTACCAATATTGCTAAACTCATTCAATCACAGCTGTTTGATTGCAATTATTAAATCAAGAATGAACCCATCCAAAATGCCGTCGGAGATGATTTATGTTTTATCTGTTAATTTCACAGTAAATAAAGAGTTTGCATGACACTGAAGAGACTATCAACCCATCGTTCGCTAAGATGGGAAATTTGTTGCTAGTGTTCCCTTTTCTTTGATTATTAAACTTTAATAGCGTATATGTATTGCATACTCAAATGAGAATCAGGGAGTAGCCGTGTTAGTCAGTTATAGTAAGAAAAATATCATAAGGTGGCACCTTTAAGGCTAACTAAGTTTATTGGTTACGAGCTTTCGCAGATAGTGGATATCTACTTTGTCAGGTAATGTGAATTAGAGTGGTTGGTAACAACTATATACAGAGTAGTACAATGGGTGAACAAGTCTGAACATGAGGTACAACAAGAGAGAGCGCAGTAACAACAGGATTGAGTAACAATAAAATAAGTGTTTAGCCCCACAATTATACCTCCGTTTCATCGATCACATTTTCATCATCTGGACGCACGGACAACCAGCATTAGAACAGTTTCATCGTGAATTCAATGCTTTTCATCCTAGTGTCAACCTGACTCTCTAATCATCGACCTATGATATCCACTTCCTAAGCAGCGTTGTACGGATCAGAAAATGAAACACTAACGCTTCCCAGTAAGGAAAGCCCGCAAACAGATACAGTTACCTCCAAGCACAAAGTTTCCACCCGAAATCCACAGTATTTAGTCAAGCACTTCGTTACCGCCGTATAAACCTCAAGTATAAACATACAGGCAGTGGATCAACATATATCCAGGGCCATCAGAACACCCAGGGAAACCTACTCCAGTACCGCCGCCCCCCTGATGAAGACAAAATACCATTCGTAGTGACCTACACTTCACAGGTCAAACTTCTACAACGCATTGTGAATGACCTTCAACCCATTCTCAATGACGACTACACTCTCCAACAGATCTTCGTCGCAAACCCTGTCAATGTTTCGGTCAGACTCCTAACCTGTATTAACAACTTGTCTCCCGTGCCATGCCTAATACCACAGTCCATAATGAGACATTGCCATGTAAAGAAGACGCATGTTTACTCTGCAAGCAGATCAACCTAGCCACAGAAATCACCAGGGTCATCAAAACAGTTCACAATGATGTGCATCTTCCAACATTATCTACACGTTCACCTGCCAGAAACGCCGTCTACATAAGAGAGACAGGACAGACCCTTCGAAAACGGATAAATGGACACCGAAGCGACATTAGAAACGAGAACACATACAAAGCCTATCGGGAAACACTTCAACTCACCAGAACACACCGTAGATGATTTTCGTGAGGCGACACTAAGAAAGCTCATCCCCAAAACAAGATTTTCCCGTGAGATTGCCGAACCAAAGATCATTGATTCATTTGACTGCGTAGACTCAGGACTGAACAGAGATTACGGTTTTATGTCGTAACATTTATTATGTTAATGTTTATAATTTCTACATTCAGTGTACCATTAGCCGTTGGGGATAATCATTTGGCTCATTTGGTTTTTATCCATTATGTACCTTGTTATCATTATCACCCTGGTGTGAGGATTTAAACCCATGATCTCATGTGCTCACCAGCCCCCTGTCAGTGTTAAACACGTATTTTATTGTTGCTTAATCCTGTTGTTACTGTGCTCTCTCTTGTTGTACCTCGTGTTCAGACTTGTTCACCCATTATACTACTCTGTATATAAACTCAGTCAAAAAAGAAACTTCACATTAAAATATGGTATTGCTTAGACTTATAAAAGATTAGTGTAAAATTTATGAAAATAAATGTTGTGCTTGACGGGCCGCGAAATCCATACCAGGGAAGCGGCCCTAAAACCACAATTTCAAACAAAAAAACGATCATTTCATTACTTGTCTGAAGCAATAAATGCAAAATGGCCTCCTCACATGAATGTCTGATATTGGAATGTCTCACAGCTTTGTCAACACCTTGCGTAAACATCCCTGAAGCAAGCAGCAGTCCAAACGGAAGTATTCCATCGCCCAATGACAGTTTTTCTTCTCCTGGAAATAATATTGAACTCTATTGCAACCATACTCACAGTAAACATATCTTTTATTTAATCCGTCCTTTATTCTTTTGATTCATTCCCATCAAATATTAGTATAAATAGCAACCTTTATTCAGATCATTTCATTACTTGTCTGAAGCAATAAGTGCAAAATGGCCTCCTCACATGAATGTCTGATATTGGAATGTCTCACAGCTTTGTCAACACCTTGCGTAAACATCCCTGAAGCAAGCAGCAGTCCAAACGGAAGTATTCCATCGCCCAATGACAGTTTTTCGTCTCCTGGAAATAATATTGAACTCTATTGCAGTTCGAATTATCTGAGGATAAGCCCAGTGCCCGTATACTACCTTGATTATGTTCGGGCCATTGAATCCCTGGACTTTTGTACAAATGGAATTGAACAGGACCTGGATGAATACGACTTGTACCAAATTAACCAACGAGAGACTACATGTCCAGCCAACAAAAACAAACGTTACCGTTTATCATCCTGTAACTCCACGAGAAATCACGTATATTGTGTATTTTGCAGGAATAATGGTGAG
>JAQQZZ010082130.1:0-19149 GCA_030265115.1 Mopalia vespertina
ATTTTTGTCCGTCGTCATATAAGTGAAATACCCTTGAGTACGACGTTAAACACCAATCAAACAAACAAACAAACTTATATGACGACGGATTTTCCACTTCATACTGTTCCTTGCCAACTTACGGTGGAAAACTGAGAGGAAACCACGTAAAAACCACTGCCCTCTTTTCACCAGACTTAACAAAAAGTCAACAGTCAAGTTTACAATTATAGTCTCTTTTATAGTGTATACCTGGGATATCCCAACTGATACTTAACAATAATGTGCAACCATACGTGCATCCAATAGCAATCATATCCATAATTTTAAGCAGTTAATCTTAAATTTTACAGAGCTTATTGCTTGAGGCAAGAAGTGGTGTGAAATATTTTTTTTGAATTACAGAGTTTGGTTATCGCTGGCTGGTGTTGTGCTATTATTATCGCCCTATCTACCGTGTATGGATTGTATGACCCAAAGACGCACTGGTTATCAGTGTTGTCCCTAAATGTCAGCGCCCTCTATAACGCTCTGAGCAGAACAGGATGGGGTGTTGCACTCGGCTGGCTAGTATTCGCCTGTACAACTGGATATGGCGGTAAGTAGCTTAACAATGCAGTCATACGACTCCTTCTGTTTCGTTTTCGCTTGTTTGTTTTATTGATTGGGGTTTAACGCCGTACTATAATATGTTATTTCACTTACCTGACTGTGTACCAGCCCATTGGGTGACGGAATTCCTCCTGCCACCATTGGCAACAGACTAAGACAAGACGGGAAAAATGCAGGACAATGACAGGACGCAATAGGAATACTTCACAAACATATCGGCTTTATGTTGCCCTTTGACTCCGAGAGCCCCAGGACAATAGGAAGCTTTAACGCTTTAAAAAAGTGAACTTGTGTAATAAGTGCATGGGCACGCTTAAATCATGAGATAGTCCGCCTTAGGCATACGCTGTGAACCCAATATCATCGAAGTAAGGCGAATACCCGTTATTAAATAATACCATTAATTAAAATAAGTTGTCCAAGTTTGTCAGTGAATATTTTTTGTTTGGTCTTTAAGGTCCAACTCACTGATTTTGTTAAAATGAATTAAGGTTGTTCTTTAGTCTTACACAAAGCGATCTTAGCTTACGTTGAACGTAACTGTCATGGCATCACTATGTCTTCAGCACCGCTCGTCATGGTATTTACGTTAAACGTAAATTAAGATGTCTTTGTGAAACGTGCCCCAGAACTGTTATAAACAAAAGCTCCTGGAAAATTGTCACAACGAGGTTGGCCAGTGGACCAAAAGGGAGATAAATCAGTTACTTATATGACTACCAGAGCTATCTCATTAACTGGCAATAGCATCAAAGGAATATTTAATTAAATCATATTGTTAGTCAATGACACAGGGGCCATTGCCAGTTATACAAATTCACCACTGACCAATCCAATTGTCCTTTAACATACGTGTACCATCCCTATGTCGTATGTTTTTTTGACTACCGCATGACTTAACAAATCATGTATTTTGATATATTAAGCTCCTAGACATTAACCTCTATATGCCCCACGTGCTTTTGTTTTGGGGGGATGGGATGTCAGGGTTTAATTCCAAACAAACAATCTCGTACGCTTTCTCTGTTCTGTTTCTCAAATTATTATGGCCATCGTTTTGGTCAATATTATGATTGTTTAAGTGATACAGCACCAGGGGGGTTGCTTTATATAGGTGTTACACACCTGTGTGCCCTTCCTAATTGTAATATCAAAGCTTAATAAATAAATAATCCAGGGAAAAGGTATGAGCCTGATTGTGTTAAAGTCAATTCTGGCTTAAGTCTGGACAACAGTCGATTTCTGTGTTTTGATACGGATTTTACTTAAAGAAATGCCTGTTACGATGATTAATCGGTACCCATTGTTTGCGTGGGATATACGCGATGGATTTGAATCGTCAGGGAGAACCAAACATTGTTTAATTGTTAGATATTCAATTTAAAGCTGAGGTGTGTGATTTCCGTACTTTGTGATACTGTAAACATAATGGATATAGTCCACACACTAACATTTCGTATACCGTGAGAATAACTGGTTGTTAGTGCCTGTCAGACTAATGAACATCGGAGTTTCAGAAGCTCTGTTTGCAAAGGCTTGACAAGAAGAGTACCTCGAGATAAAAAACGTAGATGGTAAAAGCCAGAAAATTCGATGTGAATCAATGTAATGATATTTACTTTTAGGTTTTGTAAACACACTGCTGTCGTGGACTGCGCTCATCCCACTAAGTAGACTGACGTACTGTGCCTACCTTGTCCATCCTATCGTAATGGCTTTGTATTACAACAGTGCACAGACACCCATCCACTTCACAGATCTTACGGCGGTATGTATATACTTAAATATTATACGGGAGACTTGCTTCTGAGATGCGGCTGAAGACATGTCCTTTGGATAACAATGTTTTGAACTGCTCTTCTTTCCGAAAGCACACGTCTTGGTCCGTTTTGTTGCATACTTGAAAGTAAATAGTTTATTTAACATACATGACTTGAGATCGATTATCCCTCCGACTTAAAGGGGGGAAAGTAAAACGAAATCAATATACACTTAAAAAGCACATAAAAGAGCTAAGTAGCTGATATTTTGTCTCTCGTTTCACCACTTAGTACAAATTATGTCTTTAAATTATAGATAATTCACATTCGGATAACGAGGATTGATGCAACTTTTCAACGTATATAATGTGGCCTTAAGAAAATTACAATAGAACGAAATATAGGGTTACAGAATAAAAAAAGTTGTGTGGAATGGTATATTCTTAATGTGCACATATTGTCTAAGCATGCTAAGATATCGAATGAATGTTTCTCTGTCTGTTTCAGATATACCTGTTCCTTGGTCACCTTGTACTGAGTTATATGGCCGCATTTGTTGTCTCGCTCGTTTTTGAGTCGCCTATGATGGGTTTGGAGCGTGTTGTTTTTAGAAGAGAAAAACGAAGTTAAACTGAAAAAATACTAAGGCCCCAAGACAGTTTTTGCACCAAAGTAAATTGGCGTGTTTTATACCATTGTGGTGAATTTGTTTACCCATTGTGAATTAACAAGTTATATGTTAATCTTCCCATGCAAATGTATTAAACCTACACTTATTTTACTCATTATAACCGTAGACAGTAGTTAATAATTTTTTAACTATACACTCTCAAATTTTATCCAACTTCGAGGTTTGTTTTAGAAAAGAAGATGGCACTATGTGGAACCATTATGACAAAAATAGTTTGTTAGCATTATAAGAAAGGGAGAAACAATAGCGACAGATGATGTAAAAGTTTTCCTACATCACCATATGCAGAATAACCTTTAATAGTTCTATTACAGCCAGTTTTTCTACGAGTGTGTATTTTTGTTCATGACAATTTTTTTGAAACTACATTATTAAAAAAAAATCTACCTCTTATTAAGTCAGCGTTTGTTTGTTCTACCACGTCAATTTGTTTTTATATTCCATGGTTTTAATATGTCTGTTTACAAATGAAAACAATCAAACTACAGCTGTGATAAACGTGTACATTTTTCGAGCACATCGATTTGATTTGTCTTATTTTTCTTGGCGGCGCTTCGACTTTTTATTGTTTACTGCATGTATTTAATGGGAGTCTCGTAATGTCAAAAAAGGGGCGTTACAGGCGGTCCTCTGACGTCAAAACGTTCGAGATTCATAGACGTTTTAGTGCCGTCACAATGAAAAAATGTGTTTGACGTCATCTAAAAGCTCCACTGTCACGATTGCTGTGACGTCAGAGGACCGCCTTGTAAGTGTATAATTACCTCCCTTGCCAATTTCCCGAGACTCCCATTGGCGCATTCGACTATGCGTTTTCGTTAAGCACGATGAAGCCGTTGTCCAAAATTTCGTTCGTCTGGTATATTCGTGAAATTTCGATAAGTACGAATTTCCCCCGTTAAATCGGTCAAACAAAAATCGAACGAAAATCGTAGACAACCGCTTCACCGCGCTTAGCGAAAACGTCAGGTCGAATGCAACTAATGTTTGCTATACCGTGCCAATTAAGTTTCTATCCCTCGTGAACTATCTTAAAATTTGTATGAAGGTTTAGACTGGAAACGACTAATATACGATTTGAATTGAATGTTTAAAAGTAGACCATGTTATAGCAATACTCGAGCAACGGGCATTATTTCATCGGAGACAGTGAAGAAAGGACTGGTATAACACAGGAACTGTAGCACACCCTGTAAACACGAACTGCAACACACCCTGTAAACACAGGAACTGTAGCACACCCTGTAAACACAGAAACGGTAGCACACCCGGTGAACACAGGGATAGGATCCTATAGGATTGTAAAAACCCTATAAGATTTTATCATTCTTCTTTAGGATGTCCAAGATCCTATACAATTTTCTTTAAGGGTAATACTGTGTTGCCATAACCGGTAATGGAGCTACAGTAACATGTATGTCCTTTACTTTTTATTCGCGAACTTTTAAAACATGTACCAGTGGAAAACAAGCACACGATGTGTTCTATTTTTAATGCACTGCATTCGTCTGGCTGAAGTGGTTGAATCTTGATATATAATTAAAGGCAATGAATTCAATTTGACTCAACGTTTTGGTTTATTAATCAATGTATCAAAAACAAATACAACTTAGGCTCAATAGTCTACTAGACGGGCGGTCAGATTGACCCGATCTGAACACTCGGCTGCTCACGTCGAGCCCTGCAGTAATCGTAATGAATAAAATTATTTTGAGTGCAAATAAAATATCTCAAAAACGTAAATTCTATCAAGCTTTAGTCACGATCATTGCAGAAGGCGGTGGATCATGGGTCAATTGAGAGGAAACAACAAAATTTACCTTTTAATTCTGCTATAGAACAAATCCCCCCTCCCAGGGAAACGAAACTATTATTCCTATTTAAGTATATCACCCATGAAACCTTCGTGACCGGTCTCTGTTGGTTACCGCAGGAGCGGGAGGGGGTCTCGCCATTGTTAGCACTCCGTGGAGAGTGGGGGGACATGGATGGTGAAACTTTATACGCCGTACGATTGCATCCCCTCCCAACTCTATAAACTATGGCAAAAAAAGGAAATTGGTCGAAAATAATTTAAACGAAAAAGTGAAAGAAAATTGGCCTTAATTTAGAGTGATAAGTAATTAAAATGATGTTACAAAAAATCCGCCTTTTGCGTTAACAACACACTTATAGCCACCGCAGGATCTCTAAAAACTATAAAAAGTAACAAAAATTCGATCTGGTGACATTCTGGTGGAAATTTTGTTATAACTTAATTCCATTTTGGAGTTACCTGAAGCTGTTACACCTCACAGATCACTTAACATCATCCGAGACAGAGATCTCTCTGATCTATTAAAGCAAGAAATCTGCTCTAACCTCGATGATCAAGCTATAACTAACGTTAAGCTGTTTACAACTAGAAAAGATGGCAGCGTAATAAAACTTAAAACATACTTAAGTTCTTTTGATACCCTACAGTGCCAGACCTTATCTACATTGGTCCTTACAAGACGAGAGTGGATACCTTCATCCCCAATCCAATCAGGTACTTCAAGTGTCAGAAGTGTGGACACGGTAAGGGATGGTTTGGCATGCTTTCGATGCTCAGACGAAGGCCATGAGGGCTTCGAATGCAACACAAATACTAAAGGCTGTAACTGCAATGAGACCATCACGGCCTCCTCCAAAGACTGTAATTATTTAAGTCCGGTAAATACGTTTTTTATGTCAAGGCACGGAGCCTTGCCTCTGCCTCTAATGATCAAGGGTCATCCCAGTCCTACGCCAATGTCACGAAGAAAGTCTCTGTATCTTTAGCGAAACAGACTTTCCTTACGTGCCCAACTGGTGACGAACGCCCTTCTGCTATTAACGTGGACACTAGACAAACAGACAAGTTTACATCAACACAGACTACTACAAACAATGGATCACTAAGGCCAAAAAGGGACGCTGTTCAAACGTTTCAATTTGAAGGCCAATCAATGTAATTAACATAGAAAGAGCTAGATCCCCCTCTACAAAGCCATCATCAAGTAAGTCCCTTGTAGCGGAATTCGTTTCTCTGACAAACCTCTTTGATGCCTTGGAAGAGATGGAGGTTGACATTATACCTTCTCCTTTCAGTTCTCATGTGCTGGCGAATATCGGCACCCATATGTCACTTCTATGTAGGACGACAGTGTTGCTGGTGATGTGTTCTGTTGGCTTTCGAACGCGGGTAGTCGCCACTGGGCCGCCCTTAAGAGGGTGGAAGTGGGCATGATGTAGAGGGAGGAGGCCTTATTTGGAAGACGCGACCTTTGACCCAAGGCCGTATTTATAGAATCTCCCACGGCCTGGCGATTGCCTTAGGTCAAAGGTCGCGTCTTCCAAATAAGGAGAGTCCAGTGCTGTCAAGGCGTGTCTTATAGAATGGAAGTCTCGACAACTGCGCAAGTGCGCTGGTTAATTTCTCAGTTCAAAAAATGGCCAGTGGCGTAGAAACGTCTGAATATACTTATTACAAATTTTTGTCGGCGGCAAGGGCATCTAGGTTTAGTTTGACAAAATGACACCTTCCAGTAAGCCGGCAGATATGTTAAAGATTCCACGTGAGTTTTATTTTGGTTGATTTGTTGTTATATTTCGGTTGTGGGAATTATTGCTAACGCTTCTTTCCTATCTTTCCGAATTTATCAGGTAATCAGTGAAGAAGCCGGCCACGGGTAGGCTCCCTTGAACGGATGTTTACTTGCTATATACAAGTGTATATGGCTTAGTCCCTGTAGCATAAAACTGTTCACGTTGTGCTGAATGGAATCAACGCGAAATATGTTTAATATGACCAATATGGTTTTGTTTCGCGGCGGCTTAATATTTACAAACCGCGATTGTGAAAAGACGCCATAATGCAAAAGGACAGAAACGAGGTCAATAAAGAATATAGCACAAAATACGAGCGAACAATCGACCAATAATCCTGATAACAATGGAATTGCCATTAGTAAAACTTTTTTGTTTATTCATTTCTCATCCAGCGACAAACACGAGGGTTACTGTGTCCCATCCGTGAAAAAACCCACGGGATGGTAATTATGCAAAAACATTGATCAATCGAAAAACAAAGCAAGGAATATTGACACTTCCTATCAATGGAACACATTCTTTATCTACGTTTAAAGAATGTATATATATTTTGAATGAATTAAGAGAGAAAGAATAGCTTTCCTTCAAAATGTATATATAGCGATAGATAAATCGCGATCGATCTAGTAGTATGGAAATATTAAACAATTCTGGCTTGAGTAGGATATACAGCCCTGTCACTTTCTGAGAATTTTTATGTGATATCATTTTCCTGTCAAAATTTATGGCCATGACTACGTCAACTTTAATAGGACACTGCTGACGTATGGATCATTTGTACTGTCTAAACTTGGATATATCTTCGCGGAACTGATTCTGGCCGTATTTATAGCTTTTGGGAATATTTAATTTTAGCTGCGTATGGGAAATTCCAAGAGCTACAGACCAGTATGAACATTTATCTTGTCAGTCTTGCTTTGTTAGATTTAACTACAGCCTTGATCGTCTTGTCAGCTCATGTAACCGTCTATATATTACCAATAATTCAATCGTTTTTTTTTGCCAGCATCTTCCGTTTATGCATTGTAGTAGGATCTCTTCCCACCTCTGCAATGGCATTGTGGATTATCGCTGTTGACAGATGCTTGGCGATTGAAAAAGCCTACAACACACGTTGTGGAACAAACGGAAAGCAAACAGGATTTGCATCTTGGTTACTTGCCTACTCATTTGCATGTTCACCATTGTTAGGATGGAATGCGTGGACTCCGTGTCACGAGTGTTTGTCGGTTATTATTCTACAAGCTATTTATTTAACTTTATTTAACTAAGTGTGGTCTTCTTTATGATATGTATCATGAGTGTCGGCATAGTCAATTTGAAATTTTTAATTCGATTCAGTCACAAGCAGCATCATATTCCGGCCAGGAGTCCAAGGCCAATAAAACTGGAACTCCTAAAGTCCACATGAAAGCGTGGAAACACTTTCTGTAATGTTTGGCGTTTTTGCTCTTTGTAATATACCATACGCAATATGTATATAATGGGAGATTTATATCAGTGGCCAGAAAGGCCATGCTCAATATACAGTGGTTCCTGTTATCCTTTGTAAACTCAGGATTGAATCCAATAATTTACAATCACAGTATTCCTGAATTCAACCGAGCTTCCCGTAAACTTCTAAGACTGAAATCGAAATCATCACACAACACTGTATCAACGCAGGTACACATTGTTAGCTGAAACTTAATACCAGAAAATCCTGACATGATGAACATTCAAAGGAATGGCTAAACATTGGGGGCGATGGATATTGTTGAATTCTAAATACGACACAAATGTTGCAGATAAAGTGAATGTAAAATTTCCACTAGACAAGACAAAGTTTCAATATATTTGTCCGGTTTACAATCATTTAAACATTTGTGAAATAGAAAACCGTGACATTTAATTTATAATCTCTGATCAGTTATTTTTGGAAACTTTGCTCTCGGAGATCCGGGGTCAGACAATATCTTTTGCCACATATAATAAATTGAAGAGATAAATTATACAGAAAGAGCTGAAACAGGCTATTTTGGAATAAGAACAAAACCCGATTGCGGACCCCACTGAAATCATCAAAATTAAATTACAATTAGAAATTATACGAAAAGAAGATATGAGAGGTATAACTCTACGATCTAAAGCTAAATGGATAGAAGAGAGAGAAAAGCCTTCGACATATTTCTGTGCTTTAGAAGAAAAACACTTTTGCTAATAAAACAGTCCCTAAAGTTAAAAAAAGATAATAGATGTTAAATCAACAAGACATATTGCAGGAAATGAAACTATATTATGAAAATATTTATCAGTCCAAAAGCAAAATACAAAATAATCTTAAAGAGCAGCTACAGGGTATTAATATCAATTCGTTATCAGATTTTCAAAATTTACCATTACAAGAGGAGATAACCAAATCCGAATATAGCCGTATGTTTACGTAAAATTAAAAATAACAAAAGCCCGGGTTCCGACTGATTAAGGATAGAGTTTTTAAAGTTTTGTTTACAAGGATATTGGTGACTTGGTACTTCGCTCTGTAAATGGAAGCTTTAAAATCGGAGAACTTTCCAGAACTTCACAGAAAGAATTACCTTATTGCCTAAGGGAAACAAGCCAAAGCATTTCATTAACAATTGGAGACCAATATCTCTACTAAACGTCTTATATAAAGTAGCTTCAAGCTGCATTGCAGCACGCATCAAGACAGTTCTTGATCAACTAATATCGACATGTCAAACCCGGTTTATCTCTAGTAGATTTATAGGTGACAGTATTCGTCTAACTTACGACATCATAGAACACACTTATGAACAAAACACCCCAGGGCTTCTGCTATTAATTGATTTTGAGATATGTTTTAGAAATGTTCAACTGGGGAGATGGCTTAATACAGTGGGTGGCACTGTTTCACCACCATATTAAAACGGCAGTTATTCAGAATGGATTCATGTCGGATTTCTTTAGAATATCACGTGGTTGTTGACAGGGGGATCCTGTATCTCCTTAAATATTTATCCTATGTGCTGAAATCTTACCATAGGTAGTACTGAATTTAAAGTCTGTCAATATGCGGACGATACTTGCCTTACCTTAGATGACTCGGAAAATTCTTTAAATGAGGCACTAACTGTATTAAAGGAGTATGAAGACTTATCAGGATTGCAAGTAAACATAATCAAAACAAAGTCCGTATGGATCGGCTGTCAAAAATATTGTGGTGAAACATTTAATCACCGATTCAAACTTGACTGGGAACAGTTAGATTTTAATCATAATGGCATTATATTCTCCCCTTCTCTTAATCAAATGGTTGAATTAAACTTCCAACGAATCCTGCGCCAAATTCATCTGGAATTGGAACAATGGTCGAAACAGTTCTTGACTCCTTTAGGTAGAATTACAGTCCTCAAAACGCTGATTATAAGCAAGTTCATCCTTTTATTTACATCTTTGCCAAATCTCTCAGAGGCTTAAATTAAGGATCTCAAGATATGTTTTTTCACTTTTATATGGCAGTCAAAAACGGATAGGGTTATAAGAGATGTGATGGTACAGAACTATGGTGACTGAGGATTAAAAATGACTTAAAGTCTATTAACGTCACTTAAAATCACTAGGTAACGAAGGTTAATTCAAAACGATTCTGAGTATAAATTTATTTTTGAATCTTGTATAGCCAGGGTTTCAGCGCTTATCCAAAGGGGAGATAACACTTATACAAAGGTGTACTAATCCATTTTGGGTAGATGTATTGAGAGCCTGGATGCAACTTAATAGATGTTACAAAGACCATACAATAAGCGATGTTCTTTCAACGAATATTTTGGATAACAATAGTAGATGTGTAGACGGCAAGCCAATTTTAATTCAGGATTGGCATCGCAAAACCGTTAATTTAATAGGTGGTGTTTTGGATAAAGATGGAAATCTTGATGAAGTATGATTGATTTACCGATACATGTCAAATAAAAGTTAATTACCTTACATATTTTGGTATATGCAGTGTATTAAATCAAAAGCTATATTGAGTCGATTACAGTATTTCCAATTGTATTGAACAAAACTGATATTCCACTGCCCAAACGTATCCAAATGATTTTACAAAATAGAAAATTTTGTAAGGCAATGTATCATCGGCTGTTACCAAAAATGTATCGTATAAAAAGTCAAGAAAAATGGAGAGAAATTTCATATGAAAATTGGCATTTTTTTTATTTACAATCAGCCTTTTTCTTTATGTAAGAACTCGAAAGTACAGTGGTTTCAATTTCGCGTCAACCATAGAATTATAGCAACAAATAAACTTCTATATAAAATGAACAATAAGGATAACGAAATCTGCTATTCTTGTCGTAATGAAGTTAAAGATATAGATATCCTATTTTTTAATGCCTAGAAGTTAACCCTTTATGGCTAGCGGTTTCTCAATGGGTCATCACCCAGAATGAAGTTAGTTCAAATTTAGGTAAATCCGATTGTATTCTTGGCAAACCCAGGCTCTCTTGTTTCTTGTTTCAAGACAATTAATATGGTGCTACTGTTATGTAGACATTACATCTACACAAGTAGATGCCGGGCGAAAAAGTTGTCATTTACAGAACTAAAATACAATATTTGCCAATATTTAAAAGATATATAAAAGATATATATGTTTACAAAATGATGAAATGATGGTTTATGGCAAAATTGGAGTTTTCTTTTTGACATGCACAGTTCGCTGCCTATAAATATGTTTATCCGTAACGAGAAGTCATTCAGCCAACCTGTAAAAAATGTAAAAAAAATAAAAATTAAAAAATGCTGACACTCCGTGTCAATGTTACGTTCTTCTCGTCCCAGGATTAACTTCACAAATGTCACAGTACCAAAAAAATACGATATTTTAACATTTTTCCTTGCCAAACGTAGCAGTTAAATTTTTTTTATGTTATTCTTGGATCTTAATCAAATTTTCATAATTGTATTTCTGAGTATCCAACTTTTCTAAAAATACATATTTTTAATAAATGAAGAGAGAAGAGTACTATGTGAGATTCGAACCCGGGACATTGGGTTACAGGTCCAACACTATCGACTGAGCTACAGAGGCTCATAGCTGAGTGATTCCTGAATTATAACCCAGTGAAGACGGAGATTTTCTCTCTATACTTAAAACACGCATTCAGAGGCGCTAAATTAGCATAACTTTACTCACAATTAGATTTTGCTGAGTAAATCCGAAAACCTGATTCTGGCATATACATATTTTGAATAAATGAAGAGAGAATAATTTGCTTGCCTCCACCGGGATTCGAACCCGGACCTTTGGGTTACATGTTCATGATGTTCCAATCATAATGGGCTTAGAAAAATTGTTTTCCTCTAAATCAACCCAGGATTCATCAAGACATTAAAGTGTCTTTCCCATGGGTTTCACACGTCAGATATTGTACCCCAGAAATGCTAGTCTTACACAATCGAATAGAAATCACATCAATACGCCGTTGATATTAGGCAATATGACGTTGCATATACTTTTAGTTAATAAACGCCGGCAATGGCGGAATTGGTTTTTACGAGATTTTTGTTTTCAGTTGTTCTCATATTGCGTTCGATATCGTTTACAGGGAAGTTTTGAAAGCAATAGAAACACAGCCTTCCTATTATGTGGAGAATCATCAGTCCATGCGTCGCCGTATTAAATGTTATATATAAACCCGAGAAAACCGTGTCAGTAAATATTGATCCATCTTTTGCTAGTAAACACTGTTTTAATATATATGTTTTTAATATATTTCCACATCACCACAGCTCGAATAACAGGAGTAAGTATCCCAGAAGCCAATGACGGGAGAGTAACCGTGACAGCGGGTACTCCTACAACATTAACCTGCTCTGTAACTGGAGACCCCCTCCCACCACCATCCTATAACTGGACTATTGGTGATGATACATTCAGCGGGAAGTTAAGCTCAACCACCTTTATACCTGATAAATCCACGAGAACCATCAAATGTACAGCTATAAATAGACACATTAACGGATCAGTGATCAGTATGGGGGAGGCCACAGCTAATCTGAATGTTCAATGTAAGTTACAAAATAAATACATTTATACAACACATGACATTATAGTATGATAGGACACAGTCACTTGGATTCCAACGTATTCCACATAACACCATTTAGTGTACCATTGATTTGGTAATTGGTTGAGTAAATTTTCTTAGACTCGTATATATAAAGTAGTCATGAATCAGTGGACACAATTTGTCTTTTTCCTCATGTCTTAAAAGATTTGAGTATACAGTCGAACCCGTTTTATTGCATAACCAAAATGCCACGCGCTTTTGCCATTATAAACCATTTAAAAACTGCCTCATCAACATCCTCTTGTTTCCCTGCACGTTTTCGCTTTCTTGATGAGTTGCCGTTCTGAGTAAAATCAAATAAAACATTGTCTTTATTCTAATAAAGCCGAGAGACTTGAGATTGTGATATGCCGAACTCTTTAGCGACCAAACTTTAGGATTTATCGGCCTGAAGTGTATCGATGACTTGAACTTTGCCAAAGGTAAATATTTGCGTCGGGACATGTTTAGACTTACAGTGAACAACAACCCTCATTTAATTGATCTGAGACTACTTCGGCTGATATTTTATTGAGTTTGTGAGTTAAGCCATTACATGTAGCTGAAAGCCAATGCAATACATCGGTGTTCATTTTTTTTTTATCTGAAATTTTATTTTAATCACAACATTTTAGGCTTTGCTCTTATACAGGCTTCTCGCGGTTTCAATGTCGATGTGACTGTTATCATTCTAGTTCTATCATCAATGCAGATCATGCCTTTGTGTTTATAATTGTACTAAAGCCCTTGGCTATGATTGTTTATTATTAAATTGAAGCCACATGCAAACCGGATTAAAAAGCCGGTATGATCAACGACACAGCTAGTTTCTCGCCGAGATCAGATTTGTCTGAATGCAGTCAGAAGCATGCTGCGGCCATTACAGATGTTGTCTTATGCGATTATTGAATGTTAGGATTGTAACAAAACCCACTGATGCTATGCTTATATCCGATTTATTCCTTTAAACGATATGTATATAAGCGGACTCTTTAATATGGAGTTCGATACGAAATGGTTTTGTACTTTGAATTTCTATGTCTTTATGCCTGTTTAACCGACTTGCGTATAACTGTGCCCGACTGTATGTTATATAAATGATTTTCTCACACAACTGTTAAATTATTTTACACATGTTAATATTCGTCATTTCTACATATGTTCTACATAAATGAAAGTATCTTCAGAATTTTACATATTAATTTAATTTTATATTGATTCGACAAATATGAAGTCATTTCTGTAATTGAGTTGGAAAGATTGTTTACATGTTTGGGGAAAAGAATTCTACATTTGTACATGTACATATGGCGACAAAAAACATTGTTAAACAGTTATAAATTTATTTTCCAGACGAAAATGCCAAATGTATTTATTTAAATAGGTATTGAACACAGTTTGGTTTCAATTTAATTTTACAAACGTGTAGAGCATTTTAAAAGTTTTAAAAGGCAACAGACAAAAGGTATTTGCGTGATTTAATGGAATCAAAGTCGTGATTAAGAGGGAGGTAGGTGTTTTTTTGTTTTTGTTTTTTTTTTCTTGAAAAGCGAACAAATTTATCACCCATTTAAAAGTCCAAATAAAATGTAGGTTCGTTAGTTCTTTGGTAGAGTAGGTCTACAAAGATAATACGAGCATAATGTTCTTGTCCTGAGTAACCTGAGCAGAATATTTAGTGGATATACAGAAAGTAATACATTTGTTTAAATCAGGTATAAGACCGAAGCTGTGATAATTATTGGTAAACAAAATAGAACGTTTAGTATTTTGCATGCCATGGTTACAAAAGTCTTATTATTAGATAGAAGCATAGGGAGTTAAAGTCCTATTGCTTATTGACTACAGGGTAGACTCATTGGGAAAGATTTAACTTTGACAGCGCAGGAGATCTCACATGTCTACAATAAACATTTTTTTTAAATCATAAGGGGAAAATGGTTAATGACGGGTAATAAACTAATTGAGCTTTTAGTAAAATTATCAAGAGACAGGCAGTCCTCGGACCATTTCATGTTATATGTTTCTATGAACCTTGCTTAAATGAACTTTAAAGTAGCCTTCGACAACTGGAAATCTTTTCAATAGATATCTTTGGAATTAAACAAGGTTTCCAATGAAAGTCAATCTGCGTTTTTCATACACTATAGAGCGTTACTCCTTACAATTTAATAGAAATAACGTCAAGGGATAGACAAGGTGGTGGAAGGTCCTTACAGATAAAAACAAAAGTTAAAGTATGACATTAGTATTAATCGTTCAGCACAATCTCTCATTGATGATGTATGTATTATCTTTATGTTCTTTAGATCTGGACAATGCCAAGCCCCAAGAGCCTGTGATAGTCATTGAGGACTTAACAGCGACTTTACGGTGTTCAGTGGAGGGGAATCCCGCCCCCAGATATGAATGGCGGAGGTCAACGGAAAAAGCAGAGGTCATCAGTACATCAGCCAGTTACACTTTAGAGAATGTCCAAAGGTCAGCAGCCGGAGAGTACACGTGTGCAGTTAATAACATCATAGGCAGCACTTCCGTCACGGTTTACCTTATGGTGCAGTGTAAGTAACCATTCTGTGATCTTCCATATAGACCATCCCTACCATGACTGGGACTTTTCCATGTTTAGAGTCAGGGCGCCTGTATGGTGCTGATAGAAAACACTTTGAGTATACTATGAAATGCACAACGTCTTAAAGTTGTAAAATCTCGATTATCTATCTGTTTGTAAAGTAGTTCAATTTATATACTATATGAGAGCGTTTTAATTTCAAAAACGAATATAATCTGAATCAATTTGTAATCAAGTTATCACCTCTTTCCGTCCCCAGATCCTCCGGATGTAACGGTGAGCTATGATAAAACCACCCAGACGTTAACCTGCACAGCACAGGGTGTCCCTGATGTCTACAGCTTCAGCCAGTGGGAACATCAACTTGACGGGAAACTCGTACAGACCTTAGGCACTGAGTCAACTGGATCACCCGCTACCCTCAAACTACCTGATACCTTAACCTATGAGGACACGGGATATTATGTGTGTCAGGTGTCAAATGGAATCAAATCTCTACGAAAAGGACAGGTGTTTATCACTCCACAAAGTAAGTTAGATAAACACTTTTTTTTTTGTTTTCCATTTTCTTGTTTGACTTGTTTAGGTGGCATTTAGCCTCTGGGGTAACAAACAAGAGTTCATAAATTTTGCAACTTGTGGATTTATTGTAAAGCACCATTTCATTGCAGACTGTTAACACAGTTTTCAGACTAACGAGAGCAATAAGATGTAGATCATACATATATTGAAGTGCAGCACCACCGGTTTGAAAACAATTGCACTCGCTTGGTCGGCTTATACAATGCAATAGTTGAACATCAGTTTAGATTGGGAGTGTGATATTGTTCTATCAATTGTTATCGGAGACGGAATTTGCTAACACACAGAAGATAATAAGCAAACAAACAATAAATTTACTCAGGTTGGAGAAATACACTTAAACAACAATGTTTTACAGCTGGTGGCGGTTGAGGATTTAGAAAGTTAATTAAGTCATCATATGCAGAGGACGCACAAACGCCACATTTAACTGATTTGGGTATTTCCATAAGCTTTGGTGTCCTGAGGTTGGGTATGTTGTATTTATAGTTGATATACCGTGGATCAGGCTATATATGCTAGGATAGAGCCGATTTTGAGTTGCCAACTGCTGTATGGAGGCACGATGTTCTTTTCTCCAATGGGATGATTGTCCCAGGAGCATGACAGTTTGTATAGTCAGTTTAGGGGTTATATCGTACTGATCCGTTTACCAGATCCATTTAGGCAACTTGTTTATGGTCTGTTGCTGGCGATAAACCCAGTTTATATATTGGCGTTGTTTTGAGGTTCTGGGTTTGAGGTAGCTGACGGAATACGATTCTTGTACTGAATAAAGTCATCGGTATTATAGCTGTCGTACTTTGTAAGAAATCAGATCACTCTGCTCATTTCTATATAAACCCACCGGGCATTCATACAAAGCATGGAATGTAGTCACAGGATAGTCTAGGGTTTGTTTTCTTGAAATAATATTGTTATATTTCCTTCCGTACATGGTCAATGTGACTCCTTATCCCTTCATTTTACATATACAGTAAATCAAACTAATAAAATCACAAATAAGGGGGAGTAACTCTAATTACTAGCGTCGTTGGTGACACTTCCAGCAGCAAAACATGGTAATCCCAGTTAGTGAATCCCAGTAGGAGGAAGTAACTATGGTAACTTGCTTGCATCAAGGTTGATTCATCCAATGGCCTCAATGGTAATCCCAGTTAGCGAATCACAAATATAGTAGTCACTAGCATCAGGTGGTTCATCCAATGGTATATCAATCACTATTCCCAGTTTATGGAACAGAACGTTGACAGATAACTCCAATGTCAACAACATGTCTCCTATTGTGTTATAGTTTAAATAAAGACCAAATATACTCTTTGTCGATAAAACAGGTAGACAACACCTATATTATAGTCCAAGGCACACTTTGATTTATTAAATACTCTTGTCAGGATGAATTAATAATTACTCAGCTATACTTTGTGCTACGTAGAAGATAACTATGAACTATAATTTAATACAGAAAAGAGATAACAATAAATTAGATTTGGAAGGAGGAGATAGCTCATAGCCAAGAGATGTTACAGCTATGACAGTCGTGTGGCTATCTGACAACTTACTGGCAAACGCCAGAATTTATAGGGTCCAGAGGAGACCTCTCAGCCAATCAGAAACATTGTAGACACTCTCGAAAAATATTCAGTGGACTACTTCTACAATAAAACATTTAATTGCAAATGATTAAGGAAAAAGCCAAGGGAGCTCCAAACGAAAAAGGGGGGCTTTTTTGCTCTAGTTTCCACTGCAAAAGTTTGCAGTGTGTAGCATTTGATTTGAAAAAGAGCTCCTGCGATATATATCTGCTCTTGCCATATCCCCGCCAGTAAAACTGCGTACTCAGCCAACTCTGTCGGCTGCTCAAGGCAAGGATCTGTTCATACCCATCACACAGCTTAAAAGAGCTATTTATGTCATGGAAATTGAATCCTTTAACAGTCAACTAAATCTAGCACATTATTTGTCAACAATTTAACTCGAACTTAGCTACATTACGTCATACGTGAACGCTAGAAAATCAATGTTACTGGACTTCTAGATTACAGAAGTGCGTAGGAATTCACGAAACATAGTTCCGTCTAAAAAGACAATTTTATACAGTTTCGCAAACAGTTTGGCATCAAATTATTATTACAATCAATCAAAACAACACAAATGTATACACAGAATCATGGTTCAAGTTCACAATCAATGAAAATGAGGTATTTACATCGCTAAAATGCAGCCCATGCATTTACAATGTTAAAAGGTATGAGTGCCGCAGCGATCTAACTGTCAAAACAAACATTCCCTAAAAATGAATCTCGGTGCATAAATGCCTCACAACGTTGTAACCATGGTAATTAACACAGTTTATTACAGTAAGTCAAGCATCTCTTTCAGTTAAATTGATCTCCGGTGTAACGAAATGCTCATTCAGTGAAAGTTTCACAAAATCGGAAATTACAACAACAACGCAATGTTAAACGGCTGCCAGGCGAATCGGAACTTTCGTTAAACTTCTAGTCAGAGCACCAAAATGACATTATTAGTTGAAACATGCACATTGTATTTAAAATACACAACAGGCCCAAAAATTTATAAATAAAAATTGACAGTTTTATTACACTATACTTAAACCGTATTTCCGTATTTTGAACAAAGCTAATGGTCGACTTCAAGTCTCGTTGGGCATGTTTAATGTGTCAGGAAGTTCAGTATATCAAATATTATTGGACAGTGCAAACTCAACCGATAATAGCAGGTAAGTTAAAAAAAACCTTTAAATTACACAGTTATGTATCTCTATATAGGGCTACATTGTATGATAGACTGTTAGAGATATATAACTCTGCATCTAACCAGTGGACATAGAGTGATTGGTAGCTAAAAGGGTCGTGGAAAACGTTTTGGAATTTGTCTCTAAACTCTGGTTTCTGGTTACAGAGACGAACTGTTTATTTTCATGACAGATTGAGTCCTTGTGACGTCTATCGTCAATATTTGAGACGACATTTGCTGTGCAGTTTTTAATTGGTTTGAGTTGTCCATTTACCTTCTTCCTCGTTCAAAATATGACTCATATGAAGTAACTATTCTCGTTAATTCTAGCTATGTGATTTTAGTTGATTGTTTGTTTGATCTTTATTTTCGTTTTTATTTTCTTTCCATTCTTTTATTCATAATATGCTTCATTCTAAACGTTATTCGCGGACCTACCTCGAGATTTCATGAGGAGATTCCAGCTCTAAGGTATCACCGAGCCAT
>JAQQZZ010082141.1:0-19149 GCA_030265115.1 Mopalia vespertina
TTAAACCCAATGAAACAAACAAACCTGTTTGGTCTGGCACACTGTCATATAAGTGCAATAACCATAAGTATGGTGTTAACCCAAATGAAACAAACAAACCTGTTTGGGCTGGCACACTGTCAGTGAATAAGTGACACAAACTTGTACTGTGTTAAACCCTTGTCAAATAATCAAACAATAACATTTTAGACCATTACATTGATTTGTTTTTCAAGTTTGAATATATTTGGATTTTCTTATCATATTAATTGACTAATTTTATGAAATTTGAGTCCACAATACATTCATTTCTTGAGTATTTTGTTTTTATCCTAATAAATGAGTTCTTCCCCCATCTGATGTTTAGGTATGGCTGTGGCCAGTAAATCATTCTGTGATATTCTATTGGAGATGTATGAACCAGGATGGACAAGAGATACAGACTTCAAGGAGTCCGTGAATGTGAGTTGTTGTAGCATCCTCCAGTTTCAAATTAACAACTGTTTAGTTCTGTTAACTTGAATCTCTCACGTCTTAAGGCTTGTGTGAATTCACCCTTGTATAAGAGCAACTGAAAGCATCGCAATCTTTCCGGTCACTTTACTCACCATCTATGCTCCTACATGAAGGGTTGATAGAGGCAGACCTGCCTTACTTATTTTGGAGTGTTTTGTACACAAAATTTATGTGCAGTACACAAATACGCCAACATGTGAAATACTGTTCAAAAAGAAGATGTTACATGTAAACTAATCAATTCTGAATACATGAAGGCAAAAGTAACAGAAACAGCAACAGAAAATACTTGAAAAGAAATTTTAAAATAAGAAAACACACATAATGGTCAAAATATACTCTTAAATGTCAGTAAACACTTAAAAAGAAATATTTAAAAGAAGAAAATACACATAATGGATCGAATAAACTCCTAAAACAGTCATTTTTATGCATGGATTTCATTCATTCAGGGTAGACAGATGTGTAGACAAGTCTAACATACAGGCCGCTCAGCTGCAGTAGATTGAATTAAACTCAAGAAGAAAATATTCAACTTCAAGCAATAAAAATAAATTTTGTTTTGTTTTTTGTTTTTTTGAGGAATTGACTTCTGTTGACCCTTGGGTATCCAAGGATGCTTCTTACTTTGGTACAGTTACTAGGGTGGGAGTGGGTTTACCACACACTCCTCATGGGTCACAGTTAAACTGATCATAAAATGAACTGCATCGAAATATGGTCAAATGATTCCAATAACTATGGTCAGACTACATTCAGACTTTCTGGACTAAATGGCAACACATGGGCCGATTCATAATGGAGTCTTCTGCATGGGCCCAGATAAGAGGCATGTCAGCAGTTTGTTGCGCATTGAAAACCTGTAAATACAACTATATCTTGTAACCTGTTAACATTGAATTACTCTATAAATTAAAATTAATAAACAAATTATTTAGATAGCCTTTGATTAAAAGCAACTTGAGTTTGATATTTCACTTTAACTTATATTCTCTTTTGCCATTATTCAATATCAGACCTACATCAAGAAACTAGAAGTCATTGATCTATAAAAAATTGCCACTGACTGGAACCAGTTGCGCGTAGCTGATGATTCACACCTTAGTAATAACAGATTTAACACAAAGTGTAGTTTAACCAGGAATTATAAGCTTTTACCATGATTTGCCGATGAAATCACAAACTTTCAAGCGGAGTGTGTTGATTAAAAATTACTTGATTCCACTCTTTAATATTTCCATTTTACAGCTGCTGTGGGAAATAAGAAGACTGAAGTACATGTACACGACTTTCTTTAATTCTGCAAAAAGTATTATTATAACTCGGAAAAAGTTGCATTTGGGTCTAAAAACGATCTAATGTTGGACTAGAAAAACCTTGTATTTGCGGATAAAATAAATGGCGGCCGATTGAAGGAAGAGAAGGCGATCAGGACTCTTTTCATATCTCAAACCGCTAAGGCAGTTTTTCATTCACCCCCTTGTCAACCATGTAAATCCATCAAAGAGATGTTAATGCTTCATTAGTTTTATTCACAATTCAGAAACATTAATAATTCGATTATTTTTTTAGACTTCAAAAACTGAGAAAATTTAGCAAATAGTATATTTTAATACTTTAGGTTTATTTTTGACCAAATCATTGGTGGCGTGAATGGATTCAATAATACTCATTTTTCTGCCTAACTGACTTGAATATCAATAGAGGAGAAGTAAATGTTCATTTTAATCTATATAAAGTCTGTATATGTCAAATATTTATATGTTTTTGCGAAACTTTAAAAACAATCAAAAATCGTGATGGAGGATGATTCTCTTGAGCTATAGAATGCCATAGTAATGCTCATGCACATTGACCACAGTGAAGTTCAGCAGTTTTCTGAAATCATTACGGAAACAGATGAATGAGAATAATACTAAGTACCTGATTTTATATGGATTGGGCCTGAATTAGGCTGAGCTACCAATCCCTGTATATTGTAATCCCAGGTTTAACAAACCTGTCACAGATGTTTAAAGTCAAATCTATTATCCGAAGTATTAAGTGAAGAAGCCGTATAAGCCAGATTTCTTCAACCGTTTGCATTTAAAAATGTATGTTGACATTCATTCCAGAGTTATGTCCCCTTATTTTAAAAAGAGATACATTGGTAAAGTCAGAATAATTAATAACCTTTAACAATGAATTTTATATTGCTGACTGTCCTGTGACTTTTTGTGCTTTGTATGGGGGCTAATCAGCCTGGTATACAGAGGGTTTCAGTTTACCTGTGTATGACAATTCTTGTCAAGCAAACTATTGCTGACAAGCAGTCCTTATTTAAACAAACCTCTTGTTAGATTTACTTGTCACAAATTGAAAATCTTTAAAACGGTGTGTTATTGTAGAACATGGAATTGATGTGGAATGATTATTTGTTAAGACTTGAGAGTCAGGTGAACGATCCCATAGCTACCTACCTCTCGCACTTCCCTCCAATCAAGGTAAGTCCTCCCAACAGGTAATGTCATTCTTTAGTCTGACCAAAGATACACAAGTTACAAAAGCAAAGATGGATATTGACAAGAATAACACCCACTGACCTATTGTATTCATCAAATTGTGTTGGAGGCACGCAAGTTCTCTACAATATAAATATAAATGAAATAACCTTTTCCTCTTGGCATCAATTAAATAGTTTTCAAAATAAATGAAATCTTTCAACTGGAATTTACATTTTGTTTTGTTTTAAGCTGTAACAATTATGACAGTTTATAAACACCATTAACCATTCAATATTATAAGAACTTCTTCGAACCACTGTTTTAAAACTGACCTCCATGTATTCTTTTCAGGCTCGGGTGGCAAAACGAGGTCGCAAACTGGTGGACTATGACAGTTGCCGACATAATTTAGATGCTCTACAACATGCTAAGAAAAAAGACGAGGGAAAATCAACAAAGGTATAATATTACCTATCAAGTATACTTACCTTATAGCGGGCACTATTGAAGATGTTGTCGTTTTACTCAATTCAAACATTAAATTAATGATAACTCTGGCTGATGGCTGTATGTTATCAGAAAAACTAACAGCTTGACTTACCACGGGAGGAACATTAATTTTTCAACAGATGAAAACACGTTACATTTTTAGGCTATGTTAGTGTCACAATTACTGTTGGAAACACAGCTGCATATAAGTGAAATGCCCTGGACCATGGCGTTACACCAATCAATCAATCAACCATGTTCATGATTACATTGTATTTTGCCTAGGAAACAGCAAGTACCTGCGTTTGTGGTGTTTTGCTAATTTTACTTTCCAGTATTTGTTAATTTCCTGGTGTGTTTGTGTGGGGGGTACAAGACAGTTATCCCAAGTGACTTAGTGTGGTTGTGCGTAAGTCAGTATAGTGCTCCTCATGAGGGCACCTGCTTCTGAGAGGAAGCTGACAGTAACTAACAGCAATACGGTTTGTTTTGTCCTATTGTATGATCTGACTCTGCCATCTGAATTTTAACATGGGAAAGATAGGAAAATAATAGGGATTTATGACAGGCAGATTTCACATCCTAGCTAAGACACTGAGTACCATGTTAAACATCAATGAAACAAGAATTGTGTGTATACCATGGCATGACATGATGATGCAAAGCCAAAAAAAAATTTCCATTTATGTTTTTTGTGAAGGGATTTTTGACATTCTTCTCTTCTGCAGGCAAGGGATGAGTTGAATGACACAAGAAGGATTTATGAAGATTTGAACAAAGATCTTTTGGTTGACTTACCTAAACTTAACGACAGGTATGCTTCATTCTATTTATGACAAAATCAAGGTTTTATTCCTAACAATATACATGCATATCATCGAGGGTGCAAAATCCACTTGTTTGAAAGTTTTATAACAACTGTTTAAAGTGGAAAAGCAAAAACCCACATCTTGTATGAACTTAAAGTTAATAATGAACTCTGCTGTGTTTTGCAGATGTTTTTTTATCAACCATAATTTATCAAACTCTGGACATCTTTGTGAATTTATTTTCCTTGTTGTTGTAATGATTCATTTAGCATTGATGTAAAAATTAACTTTTCGTAAAAAGTATGAAGTAAAATAATGATTCTTATTCTCAATCTTAAGCTGTTAACAGCTATCATTGAAAATCAGAGTACTTCTATGAGCACTGCAGTTACGGAAATATACATGTATGTATGTGTAGTTTGTTTTCTTGAAGTACAATACTATCTCATTTTATGTGATTTTGCTTACAGCCGTGGTCACTTTTATGCCAGCACTTTCCACAACTTTTTCTCTGCTGAAAACATATTTCATGAAAACATGGGAAAGGTCAGTAAACATAGAAATATCAATAAAACAGGGGGAAAACATCCGTTAAACCAGGGGAAATCCTCATCGAATCCGTTAAATAGTGTAAAATAGGAGAAAGTTCAGAAAAACAGCAAAAATGTCCATTAAACAGACAGTTAATCAGGACAAGGATCTGTATAACAGGATAATGGTCAGTAAAAGATGAAAAAGGTCAGCAATACATGATGAAGGTCATTAAAACCTGAGAAAGGTCAGTAAAATGAGAGAAAGGATCAGTAAAGAGGGGAAAGGTCAGTAAAAGTCAGAAAATCAGGGGAAAATGAATAAATCAGGCAAAGGTCCGCAAAGGAAGAGAAAGGTTAATAAAACAGGAGGAAACGATCGGTAGAACTGGGAAAGATCCGTAAAACAGGAGGAAACTATCAATAAAACTGGGACAAGTCAGTAAAACAGGAGGGAACGATTAATAGATCTGGGACAGGTCAGTAAAACAGGAGGAAACAATCAGTAGAACTGGGACAGGTCAGTAAAACAGGAGGAAACAATCAATAGAACTGGGAAAGATCAGTAAAACAGGTGGAAACGATTGGTAGAACTGGGACAGGTCAGTAAAACAAGAGGAAACGATCGGTAGAACTGGGAAAGATCAGTAAAACAGGAGGAAACGATCAGTAGAACTGGGAAAGATCAGTAAAATAGGAGGAAATGATCAGTAGAATTAGAAAGATAAGTAAAACAGGAGAATGCATTAATAGAACTGGGAAAGATCAGTAAAACTGGGAAAAGGCAGTTTAACAGGAAGAATCACTCAGTAAAACTGGGAAAAGGCAGTAAAACAGGAGCAAACTCTCAGTAGAACTGGGAAAGGTCGGTAAAATATTACCTCAGTTCTAGTGAGTTGACCTTCTCTTTGATATTGCATTACACTGATAACCACAAATGTCAGTCCACCCAATGACATACAGATGTCCCACAATAATTCCCAGAATGCACTGACACAGCATGAATTTAGCATGTGCTTCCTTAGACTGAGTGTAGTGTAGTCCAAACGAAGTCCTGCTCTCTTTACTTAATACTTGACGAACAGCCTTTTCTGGTCATTTAGTGTGCTTTGGATACATGGTCTTGAACATGGCATTAAACACCAATCAGTCAGTTTTGAACTGGAAAACTGTATGGGTTTATTTATTTTGTTTAGATAAATTCCTCACTGGGTGAAGTTGTGGACAAACTGGCCAAAGACAACGCTGCCCATGTCTATGTGGCCTCCTCAGTAAGGCCTGTATCAAAAACAGACTCCCTTGGGTAAGAGAATGCTTCCTCTTAACGACTTGACTTTGTGTTAGGTTCAAGTGCAATAAAGATAAAATGTTGTATAGTTTCACTTGGTCACTTAGAAATAAATCTATATGCTTTTACTATCCTATTTCAACATGGCTTAGATACTTCTTTTTAAGTTAAAAAACAGGTTTAAAATTCTTTCTGATGTTAAGTAGTTGATACGAGTCGGCCATAAGTAACACTCCAAAACATCATGGGTTCTCTGGCTTAGAGTATTTTTTTTCAAATGTACTCATAATGTCTCTCCTTTGGACAAGGGGAACCTGAATTTACAACAGAACAAAATAACTTCACATTTTTATTTATTGTTGGCGTGAATCACCATAGGATAAGTGAAATACTTTTGACCATGAAGTAAAATGCATTAATAAACAAATCTCAATGTAACAATCAACATGTTAGTTTGTATTTCTGTCAGAATCAGATCTGAAAATGTGCAAATAAGTGAAATACCATTGAGTACGACGTTAAACCCCATGCAAACATACTAACCTTGATATGCTTTCAGGTCTCGTTCGTCAAGATCAGAACCATCAATATCTAATGGGAGTGACAGGGTGGTGGTTGGGGAGATTGATCGATCGCCCCACCCTGTTGAAACAGAACGCACCTCACATGCTGAACTCGACAGGAAATCACGTCCAACAACAACACCTAATGTTTATGTGGAACCAGAAGATGAGGCATCTCTTAACGAAGAAGGTAATCTTTGGTTTTCTTTAAACGTCCAGTTTTTGGGCTGAATGTGACAATAAAGTTGATACAGTTGTGCAAAGCCTTGTTGGTCATGCCTAACATAACATTAAATTACTGAAAATCTGTTCAAAAATTTATATAAGATATGTTTAGGAAATATCTGACATATGAAGAGAAAGTGTAATCGAGAAGTGCTACTCGGTGTCCGTCCGTCCATCACAAAGGTTTGTAAACATGCTAGTTTGAAAACTAATTCACCGATTGACTTCAAACTTGGTATGTAGCTTCCACCTGTTAAGACAACGAATGGGATTGCATTTCACCAAATTCCGCAAAATAATATGGCCGCCATTGCATAATTTTTCAATATTGATGCCTTTGTGCTGTAAACATGATAATTTGAGAATGAATTCAACAATTAACTTGAAACTTGTACTGTGCTTCCTCTCCATAAAGATGACGAATTGGTATGGATATCACCAAATTCAATACAACAAAATGGCCACCATTGCATAATTTAGCTATATTTACATCTGTATGAGTTTTAAACACAAGGCTTGAGAACAAATTCAGACTTATTTCAAACTTGGAAAACAGTTTCCTCCAGTTAAGAAACAGATGGGATTTCATTTAATTCTACAAACCAAAATGGCCATCACTAAACTTCAGATATTAACTTCAAACTTTGCTTTTCTGTTAAATACCATAGATGTGGTTTCACAAAAAATATGGCTGACATTGCATATTGCACCAAAATGGTGATAAACACCATAACTTTTACTCTTTGGCTCTTTGAAGAAAGTAGGAAAATGTGATTTGACCGGGATTATGAGCATATTTTTAAAAAAAAGCCTTTTGTGGTGGACCTGCTAGCTGCTCAGCTTGTTTATTGTGTTATTGTGGCTGTTACTGGATGGAGTTCTTCATTTCATATCAGCCAAATTCACTTGGAGAAGTTATAAAACATCAATCAATCAATCAATCACCCCATGGCTAAGGGCAGTTTGTTTGAAGAGTAGTAATGCTGTCTTTACTTAGCACTGGAGGAAAATCAACTTTCCAACATTGTGGAAATGCTTCACATCTTGGTTGTGCCAGTGTCAATTATTGTTGGAATACACCGCCATCATATAAGCACGGTGTAAAACACCAATCAATCAATCAATCAATCAATCAATCTAAAGTTTGATAAGATCTCTTACTTGCACACTCATATCCTTTTAATTTGTATTAAATTAACAGTGACAAAGTAATTTTCTTTAAACTCTTTCTGCTGTATCTTCTGGACAATCTTAGTTACTCTATTGAGCTCTTTGTATTATTTTTGATGCCAAACCTGAGGTTAACCATATTTGTTATTATTCGGTAAGATAATTTGTGTATTTGATGGTGACTGAAATACGTGTTATTGTTTGGTAAGATAATTTGTGTATTTAATGTTGACTGAAAGACCTGTTATTGTTTGGTAAGATAATTTGTGTATTTAATGGTGACTGAAAGACGTGTTATTGTTTGGTAAGATAATTTGTGTATTTGATGGTGACTGAAAGACCTGTTGTTGTTTGGTAAGATAATTTGTGTATTTGATGGTGACTGAAAGACCTGTTATTGTTTGGTAAGATAATTTGTGTATTTGATGGTGACTGAAAGACGTGTTGTTGTCTGGTAAGAGAATTTGTGTATTTAATGGTGACTGAAAGACCTGTTATTGTTTTCCATAGATGAAGCCGACAGCGAGACTCCAGTAGAGGTCACACAACCAACTCAGGTTAGACTGGCACAGGATTACGAGAATATTTCAGTCAAAACACCGGTACGGTTATACATATCAGTTTATCATTTTTTTTCACATACAGGCATTGTGTTTTCAGGCGCACAATCGATCACACGCACCATTGCGCGCCTGACAGTTGATTTAGGTGAGTCTAAATAGCTAAATACCTACAGTTTTTGGTAAAGAAAAATATTATCGTCTGATGTGTCACATTAAGGGGAGATTAAACCATCTTCAGTAGTGAAACCGAAATATTTAGAATCTTTAACATGTCTTGTTTATCATTCTTCGGAGTTGTGACTTTGGCCTTCTATGTTAAACTACTCGGTGGAAATCCCTATTTGGTCTTCTTTGCTACAGTGTAACTTTCAAGTTATTCAAAGAATTTGTTCTCAAACTATCATATTCACAACACATACAATTGAATATTGCAAAATTAGGCAATGGCTGCCATTTTGTTTTACAGAAGTTGGTGAAATTCAATCCCTTCAAAGACATTTTTTTGCTTATTGGGAGAACAAATTCACTGATTAACTTTAAACTTGTACTATAGCTATCTCACAACATTTGTTGAATTTCACCAAATTCTGCAATACGCTATGTCATTGCATAATTGTACAATGTTCCTGTCTGTAAATGTTGTGAACATGAATGTGCTATGAACATGATAATTTGAGAACAAACTCACTGATCAACTTGACACTTGTCCTGGCCTTCCTTTTGTTAAGATGACAAACTGGTATGGATATCACCAAATTCCAAGAAACAAAATGGTTGCCATTGCATAATTTTTATAATATTCACGTCTCTATGTGTTGTGAGTACAGGACTTCAGAATGACTTCACGGACTAACATCAAAGTTGGAAAATTGTTTCCTCCGGTTATTCATTCCTGTATGTCTTCTGAACCAAAAACATCAAAACAAATGCAGAATTTAAATTCAGATTTTAGTTGTAGGTTCCTCCTGTTGCAATACACTCCACCAGTTGTAATACTAGTGTGATATTGTTCTGAATATGATTTTGTTTAAATTGAGGACAGACTAATTTATATTTAGCTTCCTAATCTTACTCCAATTTACCGTTCACGGGATCGAGTCTATCAGGTATATGAGTGAGTCACACGATGTGGCTCCGGCAATCGGGGGTGGGTGGTTTTTACGAGGTTGCCTCTCGGTTTTCCACCGCAATAAGGCAAGGAACAATGTGAAGTGGACAATCCGTCGTCATATAAGTGAAATACTCTTGAGTACAACATTAAACCACCAAACAAACAAACAAACAATCAAAGCACAATGAACTATCAGCTCCTATACTAGACAGTTCCAATAACCCTGAAGTGCAGTGAATAATAACATTTTAGAATTTTATGTATGATATTTATAAATGAAATTTCCCTGATTAAAGAAATCTTAAATTAACTTTCCTCACGCCTGCAACTGGCAATACCTTTCTCATAAATTGAGCTTTTCTCATTGCCACTTCATGCACGAAATGCTTCCTCATTACATACCTTCAGACATAATTATAACCTCTTATTGTCTGATGAATCCAATTAATTTAATGTATATTTTCTATCAGCTCTATCAGTCATGCGGCTCTTTCTGAATTTGATGGAAGTAATGTTATGTAAAGTGTGTGTGTGAGTAAATCTGTGTGTATGTGAAGGGGTTCAGGAATCGCTAGACTACAGTCTATCTGTGTGTATGTGAAGGGCTTCAGGAATCGCTAGACTACAGTCTATCTGTGTGTATGTGAAGGGCTTCAGGAGTCTCTAGACTACAGTCTATCTGTGTGTATGTGAAGGGCTTCAGGAATCGCTAGACTACAGTCTATCTGTGTATGTGAAGGGCTTCAGGAATCGCTAGACTACAGTCTATTTGTGTGTATGTGAAGGACTTCAGGAGTCTCTAGACTACAGTCTATCTGTGTGTATGTGAAGGGCTTCAGGAATCGCTAGACTACAGTCTATTTGTGTGTATGTGAAGGGCTTCAGGAGTCTCTAGACTACAGTCTATTTGTGTGTATGTGAAGGGCTTCAGGAGTCTCTAGACTACAGTCTATTTGTAACCTCAATATGAAATAAATCTATTTCTATATCCGTGATGATACAGTGTTTCATTTTCAATGTATTGAAGAAATGATATCCCTTAAGATGGCATGCATCAACTATTGACAGTTGGGAGAGTTGGTTCACATAATGTGATACAGCATTGCATTACCTGGAATCTGGTCGTTAACTATTACTGCAGCCACTATGGCAATGAATCAGTAGTTCTATGTATTTGTACACCCCTTTTAAGATACAAACATATTTACTCACCCAGACAGACTTTTACATGCACTTTACATAATAAAACTTCCATAAAATTTACAAATATTCTTAAAATACCTTGTTATGCCCATATTAAGTAGTGAAATTGGATGGATGAAAGGCTCAATACATTTATTGGTGATCAAAATGTTAGCTTATGTAAAAAACTGTGTTAACCTTCTAACTATTTGGTGGTGTTTATTAGGGTCAGTCTGAATCTCCAAGAAATTCTGTGAATAGAGATACAGGAGATCCAGTTACAGAGGAAACCACTACAACAACAACACAACCTGAAAAGAAAGATCCGGTAACCAATGGTACCGAAAAGAAGAATGATAAAGTTTACCCGGATTTAGACAACAGCACAGAGAAAGGTGATGGTGATAAAGAAGATGATGGGGAGGAGTCCGAGGATGACAGACACCTGTATCAGGTGCCTACATCTAATGAGCCTGTGGCCACACCCCCTCCAGGTGTTATCTTCCAGGTGAGTCTGTCCTCGAATACATTCTATTACGTTGTTTATGAATTATGATATTTTCTTAAATATTCCTCTATGTAAGTATGATAACAGGTTTAGGAGAGTTGCAATTTCAATTTGAAACTCATTTACATGTAAATTAACAAATCTTTAGTAATTATTTTACTTTAAAAAAATACATATATTTGTATAAATGAAGAGAGAAAAATTTGCTTATATACACGTATACCATACGTTCTTGGTCGATATGAGGAATGTATTTGTTTGAGTCTGCATACATGTACCTGTGGCACTCTGCCAGAGCCCATGGTCTATTGATCTGCCCCAACCTGTCAACTGCCTATAAGAACAGCTGCAACTTGTAATTTCTGGAAGTGTCTTTTGGAGGTTTCCTATTGATATGTAACTGAATACCAACAATATAAACCTTCAAGTAAATTTGATCTAAATGGGGATTACACTGTCTACAGTGGTGATCTTAGCCTGGAGATTACACTGTCTACAGTGGTGATCTTAGCCTAGGGATTATACTGTCTACAGTGGTGATCTTAGCCTGGGGATTACACTGTCTACAGTGGTGATCTTAGCCTGGGGATTACATTGTCTACAGTGGTGATCTTAGCCTGGAGATTACACTGTCTACAGTAGTGATCTTAGCCTGGAGATTACACTGTCTACAGTGGTGATCTTAGCCTGGGGATTACAGTGGTGATCTTAGGCTGGAGATTACACGGTCTACAGTGTTGATCTTAGCCTGGGGATTACACTGTCTACAGTGGTGATCTTAGCCTGGAGATTACATTGTCTACAGTAGTGATCTTAGCCTGGAGATTACACTGTCTACAGTAGTGATCTTAGCCTGGGGATTACACTGTCTACAGTGGTGATCTTAGCCTGGGGATTACACTGTATAGTAGTGATCTTAGCCTGGAGATTATACTGTCTACAGTAGTGATCTTAGCCTGGAGATTATACTGTCTACAGTAGTGATCTTAGCCTGGAGATTATACTGTCTACAGTGGTGATCTTACCCATGTGGAATGGTGCCCTATTGCCCTAGGGATCTTGCCCTGGATTACATGTGTCATAGGCACTTTGCTGATTGGCTTTGGGAGGTCTTGGTTCATGTCCTATACCTAGCTTGCATCCCATGGTATGCTGCATTGTGCTAGATCTGAATGTGTTGTAACTGTTACCAAATTTTTCTGACAAAAAAAAGTTCTATATTACCAAGAAGAAAAAAACAAAGATGGAAAAGTACAATTTACAAATATAACATGTTTCTGTGTTTGATTATAATTTTTATAAAGTGTACAATGGCTCTTTGCAGGTTTGTGCCACTCATCCATACACAAGTGAAGACTCTGATGAATTGACGTTTGAGGCAGGGGAGGTAATCTTTGTTATGGAACATGATGACCCAGATGAACAGGTAAACTGGCAAGAGTTATCTTTCTTTATGGCCTCGTAACATAAGTCAAAGATAGAATGAAAATAGGATTTTTTTTTGTACTCTTCACCCCAGGCACACAACCACACAGAAAAGGGATAAAAAGATTTTTTTTTTTTAAATAGGAAACAAATTGGAAGGTATTTTTGTATGATTGATATTTATCTGTCTCATAGAGGGAGGCAGGATGGGTGAACTCTTTGCCATCTGCTTCTCTGGCTTTTATCCCAATTTTTGTCCACCATTACTATAGTAGGGGCCAATGCTAGTTAGTGTCATTCCGTTTGTGAACACACTAGTTTGAAAACAAATTCAACGATTAACTTCAAATTTGGTATGAAGCTTTCTCCTGTTAAGACCACAGATGGTATTGCATTTCACCAAATTCCGTTAAACAAAATGGTCGTTATTAGTTTTTTTACATAATTTTAGCATTTTCATGTCTGTATGTATTGTGAACACGATGAGTAGATAATAAATTCACGGATTAACTTCAAACCTGGTATGTAGCTTCCTCCTGTTAAGACGACAGATGGGATTGCATTTCACTAAATTCCGTAAAATTAAATGGCCATTGTTACATAATTTTGGAATACTCATGCCTGTATGTGTTGTGAACCCGATAAGTAGAGAATAAATTCACCGATCAACTTACTGCCTTTAATGAATTGAATTGAATTTCACTAAGTTCCCTAAAACAACATGGCACCCATTGCATTATTTAAAAATATTTATATATGTATATGTTATGAACACTATATCTCTGTAACAAATAAACTGATTAACTTGAAATATAGTCTCCTCCTATTAAGACAGATGGGATTCAATTTCATCAAAATCCATGAAACAAAATAGCCACTGCATCATTTTACAATATTAATGCCTATGTATTGTGAACATGATTATTTTATATCAAATACAAAGATTAACTTGAAACCTGGAAGTTAGCTTCCTATTACTAAGATATACGTGCACAGGATCGAGTCCGTCTGGCGACCATCAGGTATATGAGTAAGTCACACGATGTGGCTCCGGCAATCGCGTGGGTGGTTTTTACGAGGTTTCTTCTCGGTTTTCCATCGTAATGAGGCAAGGAACAGTGTGAAGTAGACAATCTGTCGTCATATAAGTGGAAATGGAAATGTTCACATCTTGGTTGTGCTAGTGTCAATAATTGTTGGAATACACCGCCATCATATAAGTGAAATACCCTTTAATAAGCACTGCGTAAAACACCAATCAATCAATCGTTACTTGATCAGTCAACAATCCTTTTTCTTATGATGTATTAATCAGGTTCTATTATGATCTATTAATCAGGTTTGTTCATTGGATATTGGATCTATATTTCTATCAAGATTTGTTTACATTCCTAATTTCAGGATGACGGTTGGTTGATGGGCATCAGGCAGTCTGATGGACAGAAGGGGGTTTTCCCGGAGAATTTCACAAAGCGAATGTGAGATGACTGTTACCACACAGAGGATAAATAAAGGCTGAGATGGGGTTGATCAGGCAGATGAGTTCTTTCTCAGATTGAATTTTAAAACAGACACAAAAGTTATTGACCTGTTATTACGATTGGTTCACTTGATATGGTTGTAATAAGTTAGAGAAGAACCGTAGTTGTTGTTGTAATGTTGGAAGTAAAGTGCCAGCCTTCTTTAACTGTTTTGCCATGATGAGAATAGGGTGGTATTTCATGTTACCATGGCATCTGGTGAATTTCTTTCACTAAATATGTAACCTTAATGTTTCACTTCATTTGAGAGAGTTCTTTTACCAAACTTTTTAATATAATACAATAAAAATATTTAATTTGATACATGTAATTGCAAGAGTTAAGCCCCTTGGAATTTGTTGTAATTCAAGTGGCAGTTTGAACAGCTATGCTTTAAAATTTTAGTTTTGATCTCTTGGAATCAATTACTGTCCTGCTTTCTAATTTACATGTAAATACAATGGTTTTAAGTCTATGTTCAATTTGTTTCACCTGTTCTTGAAATTGGAGTGTGAGAAATTGAATATAGACTTTGTTGCAATATACATAGAAATATGCCAAAACACCTAATTGTGGGATGAACTTTTTCTTAATAAATGTTATGCTGTGAAAAACCTCAAAGTTCACTGTTAGATACGGTAAATATAGTTTGGTGAAAGGGTGGCTGTTTTGTAAATTGCATTCAGGTATAGCACAGACAATTGTTTATTACAGACACACAAATTGTCGACCGTTCAGCTGCTATTTCTCTATGACTTGTTGTTGTTGTTGAAGTAATGCATATGATGGGTTGTGAAGAAATGTGGGTTGGTCTACAGGTGTTTTAACTTAGTAAATTGTTAGATGATGTTGTACAAATGTTATTCATGGACTAGCAACTGTTATGAAGTCCTTCAAGGGGATAGCTTGTTGTAGTTTTTAAAAGAACTGTATAGGGTTTTACCAAATTTGAATGCATACATTTAAGAGAGTATTTTAATTTTTATGTTATTTTTAAGATAGAACAAGTAAAATGTTGCTCAAAATGTTTTTTTGTTTACATATATTGTCTAAGTAAATAATGGTGTGAATTAATTTTACCATGAGAATTGACTGGTTGTGCAAAACTGTTCTGAGTAACTATCAGGCCATAGTGTTCCCAGTCCTGTATTGTTACGGACTAAGCAAACTTAGCATATGTTTTATATCTGCCAAGCTTTTGTCACCTCAATTTGCTTATTATCTTTTAATTTTTTTCTAGTAAAGTAGCTAGCCAGATTTCACTGCCAGTACATGTTTTAAAATGAAAGAACTTTTTGTTTCCTATGGTATATGTATATGTTGTAGGATAGGGATTATATTCCTTGAACAAATACATGGTCTTTCTTGGTTATGTGTGAAATGAGATTATAACTGTATTTTTATCTAAATTTGTTTTAATATTCAATAGTCTACGCCAGAGACCCCTTTCTGTAATATAAGTGTTTGCTTTTTGCATTTTTATTTTTAGTGTTTAAATTTTCTGCCTTGCCTGAAAATGTGGATTTATATTTATTTGGACTCCACAGCAATAATCATTTTTCGAAAAAAAATTGTGTTAACATAAGTTTTAAATATGTCATGCTTTTCTACGTGTTCTCCTGTTAGGAAAAAATCAGATAGATGACCGCTGATAAGGAAAGCAGCATTATATACTGGCAACTTATAATAATAAGGATAAAGGTTTTATGTATTTATAGTTACTTTTAACTTTCCAGTACTCTAAATTTATGACCATTCCATCTATAGACCACTTTAAGTACATATATTAAATGTTCAATATTCCAAGATGTCATAATGGAAATTCTGTAAACATTGCTTCAATTTTATCTATATATTTTTTCTAAAAGTATTTTATGTTTTCAATTGTTTTTTGTCCATTCCATAAAGAACTAAACAACAGTTTTTAACCATTCAAAATGTTGTTGTTGTTGTTGTATCTTTGATGACTGTTGTATAAATGTGATTGGGCAGATTTTACTTTTTACCAAAACCATTGACATAATATCTGTGAACAGTAAATGATAGAAATAGACATACGGTTTGTGTTATTGTTTAATATGCAGCTAAATCTGTTTTTTATTTCCAAAACTTCAGACTGTATTTTAGCTAACCCTTCAGGTAGACTCCATCTGAAGCAGTTTCCCTCAATTTCAATTATAGTCATACCGTCACAAGGTGCCAACAGATCAAAACACTATTTTATTGTTCTTAGTGTACATGTAGCTATTAGTCTGGAGTACATCATGTATAGGAACTAGGCTCTAGCAAGGTTTGACAACAGTTCTGTGTGATTGTATGAAGTTCTATTGTTGTAACTGTTACGTGGAGATTCTGCTGCTTCTAACAGCTCATTTTCTTTTGGCCAAAAGTTTTTAGTTTATCTGGAAATATATATAATGTTGATTTGTCTCATGTCTGTCTCAGCCTTACTCTTCAATGTAGTGCTCTCTGGTTGAAGACTGCCTGTCGAGAAGGGAAGTTTTCCTGTGATTGCATGGTGTTGACAGATTGATACCTGGGTTTTCAAAAATTACCATTATATAATCGAAATACCCTTGAGTACAATGTTAGACACCAATCTCTTAAGCATGTATTAGTATATTTGGATTTGTGTGTTTCTCTCATTAGTTACCTAAAATGGTAAAGGGAATTATGCACTGAGAAAATGCTGTCTTTATTTCACTTTGGAAGAGGAACATTAAGTTTCCATGAAAAGAAAACCAAACTTTCCTGATTTTATTGTTCTATGAGTGAAATCTCCTAAACACGATGTCAATCAAAGTGTTTTCTTTCCAGGATAAAACATATAACCGTAACCGTGGGTGGTTGCATCAGGTTCTCTTTGAGCTAAGGGGCAACATTTAGCTGATTTGATCTGATGATTTTCACTTTAAATCTTGTTGTAACATGCTTTCATCTCATATGTTTCTTCTAGCTTATCAATGATTGTTGCCACTTGCCAGTGATCTTACCATTTTGTTTCTTCAATCATCTGCTGTGGCCGTGGCTTAGTGGTTACCTAGTGCGCTTACTAATCCTACTTCACGGGATTGAGTCGGTATATATGAGGGAGTCACACGATGTGGCTCCAGCAATCATGGCGGTGGTTTTTACAAGGTTTCCTCATAGAGTTCCACCATAATTAGGCAGAAACAGAGGGAGGTGAACAATCTGTCGTTATATAAGTGAAATACCCTTGAGTACAACGTTAACAATCCATCATCATATAAGTGAAATATCCTTGAACGACGTTAAACCCCAATCAAACAAACAAAAAAAAATCGATCATCAGCTAAGAGACATCATAGGAGTCAAATAATTTTGACTAGGCATGGTGTACAAACACAAATTAAACAAACAGTTCCATCAATAGGCAGACAAAATCAAACTTAAAGTCCGTATAAGGACTCGTTTAGGTATCATTTGTTGGATTTCTGGGTAGATTAAGAGAAAAGGCCTGTTTTAGGGTAAAGTCTCTGATGTTTATCTCATTTTTCAGCTGTTTCATTGGCAAATAAAGTTTTATGATCAAATTGAGTTTATTTTCTTACTGTCCTATTTAATCTTGATAAGGTTTTCAATTGTCTCATTTTGACTTCTGTAAAAGAGTACATGCTTCCTGGAGCTCTCAAACTCTAGAATGAAGTAGAAACATAAAAAAGCACTTGTCTTACTTACAGTATACCATTCCTTGTTACAAAATGTAAGCATTTCCAGACGTGTAAATAGTGCATTTAAGAATGAATCACAATGGCTAGATGTCCATTAAGTTATGAATATATTTGTAGCTATAAAACTACAGTGTCTAGTGCTGACTGTCATAATAGTGCTTTTTTATATGAGTATGGTATAGAATCCCATTAAACAGGTAATGTTGTGCAGCTACTGTGAGATCTTTTCATGCCAACGTTTTTTGCTTTAACATTGATTTAATTTGGCATATACATGTATTACTACATACATCTTAACAGGTTTTTTAATCAACTGCTTTTTGCACAAGACTTAAATCTATCAATTTTAACTGATAAATTATCATGGGTTTTTTTCAAAGTAAAATTGCATGATAGTATTTTAATAGATAAGTATGCCTTGAGATGTATGTCTACCTGTGTGTAAATGTTTTAAAGTTGATCATTGCCCCACAAAAGTTGGACAAGTTAGTGAAATAATATGTTATATGAGCTTTGTGTACCAACAGGGGGGTTAAATGATAAACATTTGGTACACAGATCTTTTTATTCACCATTACTCACTGTTACTGTCAGATCTTTTGTGCTTAATAAAAGGTTCACTTTCCTGATTCAGGCTTGGCATTATTTTGTTTAATTGTGTCTTAGTCGGAATATATGGGTTGTATTTTTAATTCAAAACTTTTTAAAATCTAGGCTGTTCAAATACATGTTTGAAATTTTGAAAGTTTGAAACTACAGTTTATTGCTGTAGTATTTCAAGAACAGATTTTCATTCAGATAAAAGCCAAACTTTCTTACAATGAGACGCCAGATGGGATGATTTTTCAATAAACTGTGAATGTAGGGAGCTTCCTTTGTGTCATATTGTACTCTGAGCTAATGAACAACACTAAACTGGGAGGTATTGTAGGAGCTTCCTCTGTGTTCTATTGTACTTAGTCTACAAAAAATATATATACCTAGTGTATGTATGTATGTGTGTATGTATTATATACTATTGGAATAAAGTAACTGTGCATCATCTGCAGTGATGCCATGTTCTAATGAATGAAGATAAGAACATGATATTTGGTAT
>JAQQZZ010082151.1:0-19148 GCA_030265115.1 Mopalia vespertina
CAATGCAATGTACCAGCCAGATCCGTGACCTCAATGCAATGTACCAGCCAGATCCGTGACCTCAATGCAATGTACCAACCAGATCTGTCACCTCAATGCAATATACCAACCAGATCTGTCACCTCAATGCAATATACCAACCAGATCTGTCACCTCAATGCAATGTACCAACCAGATCCGTGCATTGATCCCCACTTCACTTTGGGGCTATTGGTTCTTGTAGATGAGTGACATTTGCCACCACATAAGTTCTCAGGATGTTTATAAGAAGGTTCCTTCCTGGTTTACCACCAACAATGGTAGGATGTACTTTAGTACAAACCCCCACCAAGGCGCAGTAATAGAATACATTAAACTGAATCGGCCAGTCACAGGTACTAGTTGGACTGGAGCCACGTACAGTTGTAGGTGCCATTAAATACACATGGTACCAAAGATTTCACAAAAACTGCGAGATAGTATACCAATAAAGGCTGCTGCTTTTAAACATTCTTGTTTTATTAATGCAGAGAAAGGATATAGTGGTTCAAGAAAAAACCTGTAGGGCATCCCGTCCTGTTGAATAATGGGAGAGAAAACTTTGTATGAAAGTAAAATGTTCAATACAAGGTCTGAGTCCTTTTGCGACAAATTGTCACTTTCTGGCAAAGGAAACGGGGACAGCTTAGGGAATTAAACTGAGAAAGTCTTGTGCATTTTATTTATTGTCTGATTTTTATACGCCCGTCAATTGAGTAGATTAATTATGCTATGATGTTGTTCCATCAACTTTTTGGTTCTGGACATTAACTTGAAAACCGCTTATGGAGTTTAAATCAGACTTCGACAAGATGTCACCTGGGATTAGTTTGGCGCATGTCTGCCTACAGGTGGCAAAGTCTAAATTTGGCTTCTGTGTGTTACCTAGAAAACATCTTGTGAAACTTAAGAGTGTTCCATGTGACTAAACCTTGCTTGGGATTGATTTTGGTGTATCTACAAGCTGCACCACCTGGTGGCAAACAGGAAGAGTCTAAGTTTGGTTCCTGTATGTTAACTTGAAATCTCGAACATTCACTTGAAAACTGCATATGGAATTAAAATCAAACATAGTAAGAGTGTTCAATTTGGCAAGACAGAGTTAAGATATTGCAGGTGTCAAGATGTCGTGAAGTAATTTTTTTTTAGTGTATTCTTGTCTATTAATGTGGTCACCTGGTGAACTCTATTCACATGAATTTTAATATTTTATGTGGCAAGAAATCAAGACTTATTGCCACTAGGTTCACATGGCCAAAACGGCTGAGTGGGATGTTGTATTTGTTTGATTGGGGTTTCACGTCGTACTCAAGGATATTTCACTTATATGACGATATGCCAGCCCAATGGGTGAAGGAAACCTTGACTTGTGCAATTCATGAAATTAGCACAAATTCATACAGCAATCTAAAAAAAAAATCAGATCTTAAAACCCCTCCCTGTGTTTTGTTCGTCGCTTTATTGAAATCTAATACAATCACCCTACTAACTTTTTCCATGGGTTTCTGAAATTGACCAATCAGAGAGCCGCTTCTCAAATCTGGTTTGTAAAAAGCCGTTGATTTCCGCCTATGAATCATAGTTTACCGACTGGGTATTTTAACCAAATGAACGGATACGCACACTATCAAGAAACATTCAAATAATGAACTTTTATTAGTTGCATTTTCCCAGTTTACTACATGGGACTTCCATCAACTCTTCTTGTTTTGGCTGAATTTGGTGTTTACCATAGCCTCATGTTATTTGTGTTTTTATTTGACAACTGAAACTGTGATCTTCCGTGAACCCCAGTAAGCTTGACCTAATTGAACAGTATAATTAGGTTGATTGCGTTAGATCTCAATATAGAGACAAACAAAACATGGTGAGCATTTTTGAGATCTGATTTTAATAAGATGGATTCATACAGCTAATAATCACAACATGCATTCTCTCCAGGCATATATTCTCACTCACTTGAGCTCTCGGTAAGATTTATTTAGGTATATTTTACTTTTACACGACAAGTCGACAACCCACCATGTTAAAGTGTAAACAGCCAGTTTCCTCAAAATTAACATTACTCCAGTACTGCCACCATTTTTTTTACTGCTTCCATCTAGGAACCAAAGTCCGGTGAGGAGTTGATTGATAAGTCAAATCAGGTCACCAAATCTTTTTCTATGGGATTACTATACTTTATTATGAAATGTTTCAGTGATAGTCCTAAGTACAGCTACATGTATATTGTAAATATCTATATACAAGAATCAGTTTTCCATCACCCAAACAATAAAACACATGTGTGGGTAATCCCTTGATAAAAAAGAAACTAATTTAGTGTCCTTGCTTCTGATAGAGAAAGATACATCGCCATTTCTTGGATGAAAATAAGTGTGCATTCTACCTTGAGTCTTTGTAGCTCAGGGCTCAGTTGCTTGAAGTGCTATTAAATTTAATCCGCTATTGGATGATGTCACGCCATGTTGAAGGTCTATCTCTAACCCAGTATTAGCGATTTAATCTGGTGTTAGGGACTAATCGTCTTTCGAACAACTGGCCCCAGTAAGTTAAAGGGTTCACCCTGTTAACCAGAGTTCCAATCCACCTGGAGGCAAGCCAATGGTCTTTCTCTACACTAAACATATATTGTTAATGTTCCTTCTCAATGGCTGAATGTTCTTCCGTATGTGGAATTGACATTGAAGGACACTTTCAATTAAAATGATAAGCATAGTATTGGTCTTTAGAACACTCATATGTTTAAGAATTTGTAACATTTTAGCCTCACAAATCTGATTAAAATTAGACCTACTTGCAATGTTTTTCATCGCTTATTTGAATCTTACCGAAGCCCTTACAAATGACAGTGGGATGAAACAAGGTCACTGCCTTTATCATCAACTCAAGAGCTCAAAATCATGGTTTGTTTGAGAAATTCTGTACGTTGTTGCCTGAACACCATGTGCACAAAACAACTTCCAGAAGCTTCTCTTGGAATCTATTCATTGGTGCACACAAAAATATATGGACCAGTGAGATTTCAGACTTGGCACACTCTACTTATCTAGTTACCAATATTGGGGACCAGAAAAATGGTTTTGTGGTCCAGTTGTCATAAATACTGGTCAGTCCAGGGTTGAGTAAACGTCAACCTTGTATTAACAAACAGGCAGTTAAGACACAAACTAAGTTTTGTTTTGAGAATGGTATATTTTAGTTTACAGTGACAATAGTTGCAACCAAGCAGCAAATGAAACCATGGCATGTTTGAAGTACACACAGATATTTATATACAGGCTGCTCACTTACATTCCCCCATTATCTCCACCATCTGTAAATCACCTTTCTACACATAATCCACTTATCCAATCATATGCACTTCAAGACAGAATAACACAGTCATTTGGTATTGTGATCTTTAACCCATCATTGTCGGATGTACAATACTACCATATATACACAATATAGTTACTATCAATTTAACTATCACTTTAATTTAAGCTTTCCTGATACATGTATAATTCAATAGTTCTTCTATATTTTTTTAACATCTTGTGAGTCTTCAAAGTTGTAAGAGGTACAGAGCTACCTTAAGATAACTACCATGATAGATTTGAAATGATTATCATTTTAACTTCAGGAATCTCCCATAGGTTTGAGCTGTTGTATTACATTGTTTCCATCATTTAGTGTTCCCAGTTAAAATTGGGAGACAATTAGGATATGAAGAAGTAATCGTCTTTTACTCACTTTCACACATTTTGCCCAGACTTATTTAAACTAACATATTATTTTCTAGTGTTGAAGATTTTACAATGTTAATGTAAGGGGCAGGTGGTTCAAATCACTAAGTAGGACTCCTGTTAGCTTGGTGCGGTGTCATCCTCAAGATTATTTTACCTGTATGACACAGGTGTGCTTAACAGATTTAAATTTGCCTTACAAAGAATAATATTATGGATTTGTCATTCTCCAAATCAAGTTTAATAGTGCAACTTGAGAAAGTGGTGTAGAAGTGCTAACTGCATACATCAGGACTTCACTCAGAAAATACTGCTCTCAGCCTGAGGGCTACTTCGTAAGAAAATATTCCATGTTGAAGGTAAATCTCTGATAAAATACTAACAAATAAATCTGCTATATAATTAGGAACTTATTTAACCAAATAAGCCTTGGTATTAGGCATTTATAATTCAGAATATTTTAACATATCACCAGGGCATGGATTTTTGAAAAGAAAGCTGAGCATTTCAATAGGTATAATTTGTTTGTCTGTCTTATTGGTAATAAATAGTTTTGTACAATTTTTTATCAACGTAAAAAACTAATAAGTGTAAACAATATAATTTACATTAATATTATTTACCAGAAGACATCATGCACGAGATGTGTGTAAATTTGTTGTGTAGATATACCACCTGAACAGCGACGAAAAATACTTGATACCCCAACTGATCTCTAAATTCTTTTGTATTTTTGGTTTCTGATTATCTTGGGCTTCTCACTCACCTCTTATAAGATATTATCCTATATACTGTTATTGGAGTATTTGTTCCTACCTTTGAGGATGGGGATAGTCACCTTTGAAAACTTGTAAAGATACTTTTATAATTGTACATCACATATTTTTCGTCGCTCTTCACTTGTGAGTTGTGTAGAAGTTTAAAATTGCGTAGTTATCGAGGATACTCTTTTTGAATACATTATAAAGCATTTACCCTGGCAGCAGTAATTTTCAACTGAAGATTTCAGTTAGACTTAAATCCCATGCTACAGAAATACAAGACCAGAATACCACATATTTACTTTAAATCGTCCTTTGTTTTTAGGGTAAAATGCACAGTCCAGTTATGAGTTATCTCCCCCTGTGCATCTCTTATCCCTAATCGTTTCTATTTTTACCGATACAACTATTAAAATTTATTATTTTACAAATAAATGGCACATACAACATATCTTTTACAATTACGATATATCACTAGAATTTTGACCAACGCACAATATCTGAAATTTGAATACAGAAACTGTTTTGCAGTCTTTAGGAATAAAGGCCATAACGACAAGAAGAAATTGTTTACAAAGACAAGACAATATTTTTGACGGCTCCTTTTTTCCTCCAATACATCTACGAGGTGACTCCACAAGGGGAAAGCTTGATGTGGTTCACACCAATAAGTGGAATTATACGAATGAAGTATATAATCAGGGCTAGAAGACTCATTCATCATTTTGTTCAAGTCGTGACTTCACCTGGGAGAAATCAAAAGCAGCCCCTGTGTACCTCTTATACAGGTCAAGGACATCAATACAAGTTGATTCAAAATGGCTTGAAGCGTCATAAGATGTCGATATGAACAGCTGAAATGTAACAAGATCCAGATGTTTAGTACAGCAAAATACAGCATCATTAAATTATTTGTAGCTATATGTCATCATAATATTCTATTTAATGACGGACAAATGAACCTGTTTAGGGTTTGAAGCAGTAGTTGAGTTTTTTCCCCGAGATGAGGACAAACCAGTGAATGGGCGATGAAATTGCTCTTCACAAGAAACGGGTAACAGGTGATGAGATACAAAATGACGTGTTCAATAACAGCATGAGCAAAGCAAGTGTCAGAGCTTCCAAACCAGCTTTTTGTTGCCTACTTGTATGATGTGCATCAGAGAACAGAGTATCCATTGACAAATCATGTTTTTGATGCACATTAGTATGATGAGCACCAGGGCAAAATAACTTCATTTTATAAATGTTTGTTTGTTTGATTGGGGTTTAACGTTGTACTCAAGGGCATTTTACTTATGTGGTATGTGCCAGCTCAATGGGTGATGGAAACCACCCTCGACACCACTGGCAACAAAAACCGGACAAATACAGGATGCAATACAGACACCACAAACAGATTGGCTTCCTGTTCCAGCTTTAGCTTTGAGAGCACCAGGGCATCAGGAACCACCCGGCAATCAATATATGTTGTTATCGAGTAATGTGATAAGCAACAGAGAGTCCATAAACTAATGACACCGAAGGACAGGTAATGTGATAAGCAACAGAAACTACTAACACTGCCCAGGACAGTTTTTCCTCTCCAAATTATATATTCTAATATCTTTAATTTCCACTAAGTACCCACCTGGTTTTCTGTTCCATCATCAACTGGTACCATAAGATCTTGTTCAGAGTAAAAACTACAAGACAAAAAAAATCATACATTACATATTTTTTTAATAAACAATGAATGAGCATACAAGTGTAACATCTACAATCAACTGAAATTAAACAAGCTTTCTTGATGACTTAAATTCATCAAATTTTCCTAGCAACCAGTACTAAAGGCATTGTGTTGTTGTGGTAAATATAAGGCCAACCTAGGCAAAGATTGCTCTGTGGAACAATTTTTTTTATTTGGGGATTGGGCAGAAATTCGCAGAACTACCATACTGTAAATTACCTTAAATTTTGTTAATAAATTATGGTTCTCTTTATGCCACTTCTAAACAAACTATAGCATCAAAATTAACAAACTATGTTTTCTGAGAAATCCCGACGATAAGCTAAAATAATGTCACCTGTCTCTCCGGTACAATTTCAAAGTCATTTAAATAATTTCTAAAGTAGTAATTTAATCAACACAATTTTATGTGATCCAGGTATTTACATTTTTTAAACACGTTTCAGTAGTGTTTCAAAGTACAAGATTTAAGCCAAATGACACACCCTTGAACATGTTTCAGTAGTGTTTCAAAGTACAAGATTTAGGACAATTGGCACACCCTTGAACATGTTTCAGAAGTGGTACATGGAAAGTGGTTCTGCAGACCAATCCACAACTAACTGGGCTACAGCACTGTCTGGTACAATAACAATTTAGTTTAGCAAATATAGGAGGAGCAAAGGATGACGTTAACTTACATATCTGTGATCTTGCCCAATAGGTCCAATCCTGGCTTCAGTTCAGACTTCGGTTCATTGGTCTCGACTGTTGTACTGACGATGGCTAGATAAAAGTTATCCCCTGCTACTTTGTGGGCCGAAGACACCACACCAATATAGATATCTGCATTTAAAAGAGGATTATACCAATTAAAAATTGATTGATTGAGAATTCAAGCCACACCTTACCAGATAAAGAGGTAATTTGTATAAAAGGCTTTCTGGTTGAGAACTAAAATCTTCCATATATGTAGTTTCTCAGATCAGAATTAATATATAAATATCCTTGCCTTATTACAATGGTCATTGGTATTTTTTTTAATTCACTTTTGTGTGTAAATAATAAAAGTATAAAATTTTATAGTCCTTGGAAAAGATACACCACAGATTTTCCCCACTAACTACATTGTTTACAAAATGTCTGCCACTTGGACATCACTCAAATTAACGTTGTGTGTTTTTCCACGAGTGGCCATTGAGAAGCTTACCATTGTGTCGGGCCACTTGAATCTGGGGAATGATAATCTGACAAGAGACACTATTACTTGTGTTTTGTACTGGATGATCCAATATACAAATGGCTCGGATAACCTGTAAACAACAACATTTTTCAGTTTCACTACTTTCATGTGCTGATCATTCATTACTATGTAGGGATTTCTTCTACTTATATTTATAATAAATCTATGCTTTACAAGTGATTCGTTTACATTTCAACATTACCACCTACATACTCATGTCAAAACACTATTTGTTTTACTGAATTTGTTTTTATGCCTTCTACACTAGTGTCAGGCCAGTGGGTGAAAGAAACCATCCTTAACATCACTGGCAACAAACAACTAAAAGAAAGAGCAATCACAGGACGCCTAAGACCTAAGCTGATAAGCTGGACCTAGAATCACATTATGCCGAACACCTAAGCTGATAGGCTGGACCTAGAATCACATGACGCCTAAAACCTAAGCTGATAGGCTGGACCTAGAATCACATGACGCGTAACACCAAAGCTGATAGGCTGGACCTAGAATCACAGGACACCTAAAACCTAAGCTGATAGGCTGGACCTAGAATTACATGACGCGTAACACCAAAGCTGATAGGCTGGACCTATAATCACAGGACGCCTAAAACCTAAGCTGATAGACTGGACCTAGAATCACAGGACGCCTAACACCTAAGCTGATAGGCTGGACCTAGAATATATGACTGTTACAGTGTCTCGAATTTCAATATGAATCAAAGACTTGACTTTTGTTAAGTTTCCCCTTAATGGTTAGCCTGATTGTGGTTAATGTTGTATTGAAAATGCTTTAAATGCTTGTTCACTCGTCATTCTACCTTGCTTAAATTCAGTGGAAAACTCATACATATGGTTGTTGTTTTAGTTAAATTTGGTTTAATCCACTTAGGGCTACAACAAGTGCACTGTTTATGTTGCAGAGCCGTTTGTTAAAGATAATGAGGTATGCCAACTTCTCAGTTTACTTTAAAAAGCTGCACTCAATTTAGACTATCACTTTTTTTCACCCTGTCTTGGCTATTTTATTTCTGTCAGTTATTTCGAAGGGTTTTTATGTAAGCTGAGCCGCAGACCATCAGATATATTTGAAATGACCGGACAGTCTGGAATAGCATGGAAGTCTGATGTCAACCCATTTGCACACGATTCACAGAGATATTTTATACTATGGGCTAAATTGCTGCAAAACACACACATTTTTCTTGTCTTCCACTTCTTTATGTTAATTAATCAGATTTCAATAAAATCCAAAACTTAAACTCAAAGATGACTTGATGACCAATCATTTTAACTTACCCGTCCAGCCTTTTTACATTTATCTGCTGCATAAGAGGGATCGCAGAACACTGCCTTACATTTGGCTGTTTCCTCTCCTGATCGTACCCCCACAACTTTACCATCCTCATAAACAATCTCATCCATAGCTTTATCCAACATGTATGTCCCACCATATATTGCACTTAGTCTGTCAACATAAAGTAACATTTAAAATCAATTATTGTCCAGATGTGTCAACCAGGAAGCCAGTAATAGTGATACAGCTAATGGATTTTTAATTAATATTTAACAAGTTCTGTCATGTTACTGTCCTACCCTTAGAACAGTTTGTTCTTTTTAGGTAATAATTTTTTTTTTTTAAATTTTGCCCTAGCGAAAATAGTTTTATTTACCTGGCAAAGCCTTGGGGTAATTCACCCAGCCCATATAGTGGGTAAAGGTAAGGGGATTTGAGGTCTTCGTATGCATTCAGAGATGAATAATACAGCTTAACTCTCAGAATCATTTCCTGACATGGTTTCTTCAAATACCTAAAACAAAAATAACATAAACGATTTCTAGGTATGGTAAATTAAGGACTTCATCATGAAGTAAAATACAGATATCCATGCGCAACACAATCTTAAATAAACGCGGCATAGCTAGAAACACAGGTCCATACAAAGAAATATTAAACAAAATGATCCCAGAACTGCAAATTATTCTGCAATAATACCTAATTTGTTTTAAGTATTTAAATCTAGATCCAATTTGGTTCCTGTGAATATATTGTTGTGAAAAGCATAAGTTTGATTGGTATTTTACACTATTATTAAGGTTTGTTTATGTGTTCGATTGGGGTTTAACATCGTACTCAGGGGAATGTAACTTATGACTGATTGTCCAATTCTCACCATGCCTTACTTTAAATATGGTGGAAAACCGAGAGGCACTCAAAAAAAGACATTGAACTAGGATAAGTAGGGGGACAGGCTAGCCACTGAACCATTGGAGAAGAATTATTAAGCACACATGCTAACCACTAAACCACGGCCGCGGATAGCCGTTAAAACGCAGTGCAAAGACATTACACACAGATCAGCTTCTTGTTGCCCCTTAGATCCGAGACCCCCATTTGCTGACAAACTCAGACTGGAAGAAAACTAAACACCATTAAAGACACACATGCTAAGGCCATACTGAGTAATACACCCGGTGTGGTCTAACTGAAATATAGCTCAGAAAACAAATAGTACAGCATCTACCATAGTCACTCTCACAGAAATACTGTGCACATATGACAAGTAATTATTAATAATAAATGACCTACTCGTCGTTGGTATAAAGTGCGAGTGCGTGGCCTGTAACATCTATGGTATTTTTATCCAGGCTAAAGGTTTTCTGCATAAGCTCGAGAGCTGTGGTCTCTCCAGGAACTATGCTCTTCCATGTGGTTGGATCATCAGGGTTAAATTCCTGAACGAACACCAGGAACTTGTGGAAGCGCCTCTTCTCAAACATTCCCATCAAAGCTGAATACATAATTAACAAATAACAGGGTTTAAAAGTCATAAACAATAAAATTAAAATATTTATTTCAAATTCACTAAATTCATGCAAAAAGTAAAAATCATTGGCCAATATGTACATGTATATTAGAAAGTTCTCAAATAAAGATTTGGTCAGACTTTTGTGAGTTTATAAAACATAATGTATACATTATTTCAATTTAAACACAGAAGAGATCAAACGTGCTTCTACATTATTTGTTTTAACAAATGTCACATTTATACTGGTAGAGCACAAACAATAGCACATCTTCAAAACACATGTGATTCTGGAGAAACTATATTAACGGGTCATTATCGTTTAATATAATGAAAGGAACAACAGGTTAATAAACATGACAAACAAAATGGTCACTTACAAGTTGTTAAAGCTTCTTTCTCGTTAGCAGGGACTTTGTAAATTTTGCCAGACTTGTAAACATAGCTGCCTTCAATGCCTTTAAAATCTAAATACCTAGTGACCCCAGTGTGAATCAATAACTTCACCAGCTGACCTGTAAGATTAAATTGCATCACACCAATATCAAACATAAAACATATAAAAGAACAGAAAGATTTTTAGAACAAATTATTATGTAACAATGAAGGGCTTGATAACAGTGTGAACTTTTTTCAACACACATGTAGATATGAGCACCATTTTCAATCCATTTGAACTGATAGAACTGAGGATACTTTTAGATTATATTGATCAAAAACGACACTTCTACTTTGATACCTAAACTTGGTTAAACGTCCATCCTTGACCCTCTATATTTTTATATTTCTATGATTTGCTTTGGTTTAAACATTCTCCTACCAGCTTCATAATTATACATTGCTGGTGCTTAAGGACTATAGTCTACATGCAAACTCTTCTTATCTTTTGGTTGATCCAAAACAATTAGCACATCAAAGTGTAAACTAATGGTTCAGATACATGTAAGCCTTGCCATTTGCCATAAAGCTCCTTATTTGCTCTTTATTTTGACTGGTTTGTTTGCTTTTTTTAATTTTATATAATATGATTCTTTATTTCTCTTTTACACGTCAAGTCGAGGCTTATATTGTGTAACAAAAAGGATAAACATTACATTTGGTATACATTTTTCATAAAATATAGTATTCCATCGGATAGATGATATTGATATTTTGTCCTGTCATTTAACAAATCAGATATGTATTGCCAACATGACAATACTATGGTGAAAGAATTACAAATTTCTCAAAAAACAACTATATCTAAATAAATACAATCTTATACAGGTTTAAATAGATGGATACTGTTGACCGCCGCCGCTGCTTGCTTGTTTGTTTGTTTGATTAGGGTTTAATGCTGTACTAAGGGTTATTTCACTCACATGGGGTGGCATGCCAGCCTAAATTACCCTCAACATGACTGGCAACAAACAGTACTATCACAGGACGCAATACAAGGACATCACAAAAAAAAATCAGCTTTGTATTGCCCTTTAGCTCAGACCAGACCAACAAGCCTTGGGAATTTAGAAAACCAGCCTAATTACCCTGAACATGATAACCAATTGGCCAATCCTCTCGTGGGACATTATTTAGATTTTGTTTGTTTGATTAGGGTTTAATGTTATTCTCAAGGGTATTTGACTTATATGACAACAGATTGTCCACTTCACACGGCTCCTTGCCTAATTACGGTGGAAAACCGAGAGGAAACCTTGTAAAAACCAACCCTGTGATTGCCGGTGCCACATTGTGTGACTTACTCATATACCTGATGGTAGATAGACGCACTAGATCCCGTGAATGGTAAATCAATGTAGAATTATTAAGCACACATGCTACCACTAAGCCACGGCAGCGGGCCAACTTTATTTAGAAACCAATAGGCATGTCCTTGTGTCAAGAAGAATTTAGAATTCAATAACCAATAAATCTGTCTTTGTGCCCGGTGAGTTAATAAATTTATAAGCCCATCCTTGTGTGTCATGAAGAATTTAGAAATCAATAAACAATAGGCCTGTCCTTGTGTGTCATAAAGAATTTAGAAATCAATAAACAATAGGCCTGTCCTTGTGTGTCATGAAGAATTTAGAAATCAATAAACAATAGGCCTGCCTTGTGTGCCACAAAGAATTTATAATTAATAACCACTAGGCAAATCCTTACCATTTGCCATGAGGAATTTAGGAATCAAGTCTACATTCCAATCTCTTTCACGTCCCAATGCCAGGTCAGACTTTTCTTTTTCAAAAAACTTGTACAGCTGTCAATAAATGAAAAGTATTAAAACATTGGTGATATCAATATAAGAGTTTTTGTTTGCTGGATTGATTGGGTTTTAACAACCTACTCAAGGGTATCAATATAAAGGAGAAGTAATACTATAAGTAACTTCACTAAAAGGTCTTAATACATATAAATGTTCCATTAAAATATATCAATGGCAAACTGTGTATATATATGTAAGTAAAAATATTCTCTTTTTTTATTATTAAATAATTTGAATTCATTACTTTTATTATACCAAATTAATTATTTTGTGTTTTTTTTACAAAATGAAGTGTTCCTATTAATTATTTATATCTTATCATGTTTTATTGGTAGAATAATAATAATAGATTAGATAATCTTCATTCATTCACCCATCAACACTCACTGTTCATAACAGTACGAAAAATGTTTTTAAAAGAAGTACTAGCACTAAGCCAATTTCATTTTTGAGAATTATGTTCCCAATACTCCACCTTGAGTACCATGTTAAACCTCAATCAAACAAACAAACCCAATATTGCATATCTGCATGTAAATTAATTTAATAATACTAAAAGATGGGAAGGAAAAAATTGATTGGGATTGGTGTTTTATGCCATGCTTAAGGGTATTTCACTTATATGACAGAGGTGTATTCCAACAATAATTGACACTAGCACAACCAATATGTAAAGCCTTTCCATAATGTTGGGAAGTTAATTTTCCTCTAGTGCTAAGTAAAGACAGTATCCCTACTCTTCAAACAAACTGCCCTTATCCAGAGGACAGAAGGAAAGAAAGCAGTGTGGTTAGCTCTTTTATAATTCTAATTTAATTGAACTTTTCGACCACCCTTAATCATCACACAAAGCTCCCAGATTCCAACACAAGACCACTGACCTAGCCATTGACAGCCTGGGCCTACAGGTGTGGTTAGATTCATTGTTCAATGTACCACTCAGAGAATCAAGTCCTCTGTCCATCTCAGGTATAGGAGGGGTCACAGGATATGGCTCTAACAATCCCCGAGTGGTTTATACAAGGTTTCCTCTCTGTTTTCCACCATATTCAAGTACGGCAAAACGATAATTGACATTTAAGTTATGTAAGTGAAATATCATTGAGTACGTATAAACTATAAACCCCAAACAAATAAACATTGAGAGTCTGTTAAAGGGACTTTGAAGGTTATATGTTGTAGCATGTTGGGGAGAGTTGAGTATGATAAAATAGATCATAGATGATCATACGACCTTCAATAACTGATGTAATCTATTGATTAGTCTTACACACTATGCTGAAGGGTATTTCACTATTCTGACAGTGATCATGTACTCCAAGTGTACATAAACAGTCACTTTAACACATAACATAAAATGTGAAGTGTTTTGCTCTGTAGAATAATAATGATCCTCCAGTATGCATGTTCGGAAATTAGCAAGATTGCGGTACACATTTAGCAAGGGGCACTTCTTATTTCTTTGTTACTCAAAACTAGTCTGTCAAGTTACAGGTATGCAGTGCTGCTTTATGTAGATTTGTTTGTTTGTTTGTTTGATTGGGGTTTAACGTCGTACTCAAGGGTATTTCACTTATATGACGACCTGGCTTTATGTAGAAGATGTATGTCAAAAGTGTCTAACTCACATCTTCCAGTGGGCTGATCGATGCACTGTCTCCTCCATAGTATTTGTTCCTGTCCATATGAAGGACTTTCTTTCCAGCAGCAGACAGCAGTCCACTTAGAATACATTCCTACCAAACAGAAAACAGATTGTATTCAGTCATTCAGAGCATTGTCTCTCTATGCCATTACACTCCAGTAGTTGTAACTTCACAAGGAGTAATAAGTTGGGATGCACATCTAATCAAGACACAAAACGGACTACACTAACTGTATTCAGTAATTACAAATTCATTTTAAAACATGTTTCTATTTTGAAATGGATGACAGGAGTCCCATACAGTAGGTGAAAGATAACACGGATAGATCACTGCTTGACGAAACATTAAAAAGGTACTCTGTTGATGGAATGTACAATTATCCAAAGACATTAAAACCTTAAAATATTAAGGCCTAAAATAGGCTGAAAACAATAATACATGTATGGCCCTTACTTTAATAGTCAGAGAGCATGAAAGATATGAGCTCAGAAAATCATTTATGTTAGCTTATGTGACATCATATGACAAACCAATAACAGCTGAAAAAAACGAAATGTTAAAAAAGTTCATCCAATCAAAAAATTGATAGAAAGTTGATATGATAATACAATCAAATAAACTTTACTAAATAGTTAATACCATTGCCCTACCCCAAGTACCAGATGTATTATCTTCATATGAGCAAAAAGTATAAATTTAAGTTGCATATTCAAGTTAAATCTACTCGAGCTCAAACAAAATTTTGTTTGACAATTGTCAGTGACCTGGAAGAATGTAATTTCCTGTGTTACAGGTTGTATATATATAGTCATGTTGACCATTGTATTCCCATAACTAGTGTTTTGGAGAACTTGCCCACAAATCAAGTGAAATCTTGCTAAAATATTGAAATATCCCCCACTATGTAAAATAATAATGATGCAGCAATTTATGTGATCAGCAATTTCCATAGTATAACTTTATTTCAACAAATGGTAGGTTGCAAAAGATTGGTACATATTTTCATTGCCTACAACCATCGATCACATGCAGGGATCAAAAGTATGGTGACCAAAATGGTCATTTTGCATCACTTTTTAAGTATAAACATATCTCCTGCATGTTAAAATTTCTTTAAACAGGGTGTCTAAATCAGACAATTGTTCAAATCAGGGTGTCCAAAGGACGAGTGGAAAGCACTCTGCTTAAGCCCTTGATCACATGCCTTTGTGAAATTGTGATGTTTTCAATCCTTTATCAATCTAATCTATGTGGATCGCCCAACTTGCTAAAGTAGATGTATATGCAGTTGGTGTATAAGCGAGACGTCATCCAAGACTCTACGCCATGCTAAAATCTGGAAACCGACAAGAAATGTCTGAGTTATTATAAAGCGCAATCAAATAAGCCTAATTTTGAAGACACTCATGAAGACATTATATATGGGTGCTTGATAGTTTTAAATAACCTCTCGACTTCCCATTTTCTTGCTGTCTTTTAATTTAGGCAGGTATCAACATTATAACTAGTATTCATTTTGAAAGGAAGGTCTGTGTACATGTATAATACAGTGTTTCAAATTCTGCCGTAAAATAAATCCTACAAGGCAGCTCCCAGCTCCTCTTCTCACTTCCCAGGTTCCTGGTAAAATAGGCTTCAGTTATATCAATCGGACACATTTTCACAGGCATTAAACCTGGTACATCAATTTGTAGCCTGCATGTGGGTATGCAGCGGTGTATTCCAACAAAAATTGACATTAGCAGGCCTGTGCTGTTGGGGAGAACGGGGTTTCCCCATGGTTATGCAACCGTAATTTAGCAGGACCTATTTATTAGGTTACCCAAATTGTTTGCAGTCTTCTTCTAAATTTGCATTTCGCTACTGATTTTGACAAATTTTGACCAATATTTTTCACCAAGGCACATTTATGTATTTAAAAAATCAGTAAACCAGGGGAAAATGCAAATGTTAGGTTACCTCACAAAATGTTGAAGACCGTAGATAAATTTCTTTAAAATTTGGTCCCTAGAAAATGTTGTGGCATTGATAAGAAAAAGAATTTTTGAGTGCCAATTGAAAAGACTGGTAGCTAAGCATTTGGCCCCCCAAAAAACATTAGGGGCCTACATGTACGTCAACCCTGGTACATGTAGCATGAAGTGTCCACTTTTTGTTTTAAAACATCAAGTTTCATAAAATCGAGACTATCAAATCTTTGAAACCAACCAAGAATGCAAGAATAGCTTTAATACAGATAATCAGAGTCAGCTTAAGTTAACTTGGAATGTGACAGCGTGTCTTGGTTACAGCTGTAGATAGATCGGTGACGTCCATGAGTTCATTGAGAGGCGGTGTAACTCACGCGACTTCATCTCATCAGCTCATAATAATAAGAGAATGGACCCACCCCCGGCGAGTAAAACTACTATCAAATCAAACGCAAATTAGCTGCAAAATGAAACTATTGAATACCTTAAGGCCAGTGCCTAATACAATCACGTCATACTCTTCATTCATGGTGGATTGGGGCTAAATTCAAAGACGAATGCTTGGACAATCTGACGGATCTGTCGCCTGTTTCCCGATTGATTATTCCAATATGGCGAGTCACCCATTACCTCACTTCCGGCGGTTTAATGCGCAAAATAGTTCTCAATATTAAATGGTATAGTTAATATATTCCGAAAAGATTTTTCCTAAGTATTATCAAATTATTATTCGTTACAATGCACTCCCTTGGAATTGTTGAGCACTCAAACATTTTCTGATCTACAAAACATTTAATGACCCTTTGAGATGGCGGATGTATAAACGGGAGTGCGTTATTAGGCAGAAGCTGATTGACATTTGACACACAGTCTAGACGTCGAAAGAAACAGATCGACCCTCCAAAAGTGTTGAATAAGCGAACTTAAGTTTATTAATTTCGATCTTTTCTGTAAAAGCTAAATGCCACAACAAAGCACAAATGCAATATAATAAGCATTGTGGTAGAAAAGGTTTACCAAAGTGTCTTAGTTGTCGATATTTCAACGTGATAGGGGTATATCTTCATGTTAAGTTAATCATGGATGAATGAAGTTGATTGGAATTTTGTTTATTAAAGTTGAATAGAATAATTGATAACTTGGATACATGCTGTAAAAAGGGATGGCAGAAAGTAAAAAACAAGGGCATGTTCCAGCAACAAGAACTGGAAACAGAAGGTGTCCCAGTTCAACACCAGGAACAAATACCGAGAGGATTGAATCAGGTTAAATAAACCATATAGACCTAAGCTTATATAGAGATATTTGTTTATAAACAAAAGGAAATACAAATGTGCTATAGGGATTAAGGCCTGGTCAGCTTAGTCGTCAGTTGATTTGTGAAAGTTGAATGACAATTAGGCTGGGTCAGGCCTCTTTATTGATCCCTTTGGCTGTTTTGTCTTTTATCTAGTCAATTTTACTGGAAGTACATGTAAGACTATAATTAATTTTCTATTCATTTGATTAACTCAATTACTGAAATCAGAAAAATGACTTTTGAGGCCTTAGGGTATCCAAAAACTATAAAGAATTCCTAACCATACTTTGTTCACAGTTGTGACTGTACATATAAGCTTATTATTCCTCAAAACTTTTATTTGTCACATTTAGCTTTTCTTTTTTTTTATCTTTTATTTTTTTGTTTGGTAATTTCTCCCAATATGATATTTCTGATTTTAGAAAATATTGTCTTCAGTTTACTAAAAAAAACTCTTTTAAAGTTTATGGGCAGTTGTGACTCAAATGAACAATTGTTATTAATAAGTCATGAAGGAGTATTTTGCCACCACATTCATGGAGTTCCTTTGATTAAGTGTGTATGACATGTACGTACTACACATGATTGACAGCTATGACCACATGGTCCATTTTGTTAATGGTTCTGCCTTCACGTTTTTCAAAATCATTTATTGGATCTAATTACCTATAAAGTTACTATAAGATATAATCCTCTACTAGGTCATGGATTAATGGATTATAAAGTTGAAGAATTGTTTGAAGAGCTGCCCCCTTCTGAATACTCACCCTTTTGGGACCCATTAACTAATGCATAATGTACATGCTTTGTTTGGAAACCTGGTGTTGGTTCATGACTGGACGTTTGCTAGCTTTCTGCCTTAAACAACAATAGCGAAGTCAGCAATACCTTGCTCTGTGGTAATTGTTCAAAGCTCATTTTCATGTAGCAAAGTTTTGTCTCCTTCTGTTAATACTTCCATAAAAAAAAACAAATCATGTTCATTGTTTGGTTGAGCTGTTTTTGATGTATCAATGCCGGCAGATGACATGGGGTCAAGGGCTTAGGCAGACACCTGTCCACCCATCCAAATGGATACCCTAAAGTGAACAATTGCCTCATTTGGACACCCTGTTTTAAGAATCTTTAACATGCAGGAGATAGGAAATCTGTCAAAATTGGACACCCAGTTATTTGAAATGTGAATCAAAATGACCATTTTGGACCCCATACTTTTGATTTCTGGCTAAGCCGCATGGGGTCACTTGTGTTGGTCGGGATGGAGGGCTTTTAGATGGACTGTTTAACTGAGAACAGTTGCTCATTCTGAAATCAACTAATTACAATCTTTGTAACGGTAATTCCACACCCTGTGTAAACCCTACAACAAATTTTGCAATTGTTGAAGCCTGTTACACACAAACGAGTCTCAGTCGGCTACTAATTGCAAGAGATTTTTAAAAATCAGTATGACCCTTTCTTGAGAATTAATCCTGTTCCTTTAGCATTGGATAAGTAGCAAACATTGTACTACTGTATTTAACATTGCTGTTTAAAATAACAAATATTGAATGTTGGAACAAATGGAAGTGTCAAAGAATGACAAGCACCTGTTAGGGGTTAACCTGTAAAGAAATAATACCAAAGAAAACTCAGTGAATTATTTATCCGCATAACTCGCTGTTCGAAATAAACAAGTTAAGTCAATATTTGTTTGGAATAACTTGGCCACGTCTTTATT
>JAQQZZ010082162.1:0-16399 GCA_030265115.1 Mopalia vespertina
GTCGACAGAGGGACTCGATCCTGTGAACGGTACATCGAAGTAGGCTCTGAAAGCGCACTCGCTAACCACTAAGCCACGGCCCTCCTAAAAAAAATGAATATTATCTAAATCACACATGAATTGATTAAAAGTCCTTTCTTCATTATCGGTATCAAAAGTTTGAATGGAAACTTAAATATGAAATTTTTACTAAATATTTTGAACTATAATAGCATACCTTAGTTTGGATCTCAGTAAAAAAATAAATAAAATAAAATCTCAAAGATCAAACTTTGATACAATGCTTGTAATCAGAAATATTTATCCTAAAAGAAATCCTGTAATAATTGACAAACTAACCATATTGAGCTCCATAGTTATAGCCAGTATTTTGTGCTGCACTTGGGTCAGCAGGTGCTTGGGTCTGTGGTGTGCTTCCATAGCCTGGGAAACAATGAAAATTGTCAATCAAAGCAAAGAGCAATAGTAGAAAGAGTAAAGCATGAAGGTCTTGAGGCCAAGCTTCAAAAAGACCGCACTCCAGCCTCCCAACTCCAGAACAATGTTATACATTCCAGTCATTTACTTAGAATTTCTGGAACAAAAACGCTTGTAGATTAAGTTTTTAGAATGAAATAAGTGGAACAAGAAATGTACAGTTAACTGTGTGTGATAACTGAATCAATGTTTAATGCCATGACCAAGGGTATTTCACTTATTATATGAAGGTGAACTACAACAGTAATTAGCCGCCCCACTCAAGACAGTACGACTATACTTTGATTATGCTGTCAGTAGCCATAGGGCAGATATATTTAATGGGTTAAATTAATGGGTTACAAATGAGATCAATCAAGAAATGGGCTAAAGTAACAAAATTGGCTAAATAAAGTAAAATCATAACGTATTGAAAGACAAACGTGCTGAATTAGTGAGTGGAAGTAATTAATGCCTAATGCTTCTACCATGGTTAAGATCATCAATTGAATGGCATAATGAATAAACACTATGCTCGAGATTACTTTCCCAGCAGGACAGCAGTTTATAGCTACCACACTGACAACTGTAAAGTGCAAAGTGTTTTGTTCTGTCAAACAGAACCATAAATATAAGCATTTATACCATGTAACTATGTTTATTTTATTGTCTTCACCCACAGTACAGGTCCTGTTAGAGCTATGAATTTCGATATTTGAAGCTAAGAAAACCTGTTGATGGAGTTATGAACAAGGTAACATGAACAAGGTAACATAAACAAGGAAGAGTAAAAAAGAAAACAAGTTACAAGACCAAGGTTCACTTGTATTCCTACTGCCAGAATGGACTACACATTTCATCTAAAACCCTAATAATGTAAACAAAAATATTAAAAAAGACAGTTACTTACATAAACATACCACTAATAAAAATTAAACTTTCAAAATGGCTACATTTACTAAATCATATCTACATATTAGTAGCTGATGCTCAAGTCAAAAAAGCCTGGCTTTGAGAGCAACCTTTCTGAATTGGACCTTCAAAACCGTTAAATTTTGATTACATTTAAAAACGGCAGAGTTACCTTGGCCAAGGGGTGGAGCATGTTGAGCATAAGGCTCCTGACGAGGGGGGACCGCTGACTGGGGAGCCTGCTGGCCGTATGATTGGTTAAAGCCTGGACCTGATGGCGGCATGGCCTGTCCATGAGGGGACTGTTGTCCTGATCAAGGGAAAAAAGCTAGCTTTATCTCTTACTAAGTTGTGAAAAATATATTTTGAAATTAAAATTTAAAAAAAAAAAACACCTGAAACCTATCATGTAAAGAGCGAAGCTTTCAAAGCAACACAAAAGGCAGACGCAACCAAAAATCACTGACAGATACCCTGGCGATAAATAAGACATTGTAAAGCACATAAGTTATTGCTTGAACTAAATGTAGAGTAGCTGTAATAAGCTTTGCTTTCCTTACCAACTGATAGAAGTAAAGAAAATGTCACTTCATGCATTAGAAAGGTTATGAAATGGTGGACATGTAGCGATACGTCGTTACCAAAAACAATTCAGTCTTATACACATTTATTTTTCTACATTTAGAAGGCGAAAAACATGGAAGTAGTGTGTAACCAAACAGAGCACCATAAAATACCGCATACAATACCTGATCACCCAATTTTATTCAAGCAATCTACATACATAATATCCGTATATTAGGAGACCCAATACAAAAAAAACAGAATATTCATCTGAACATAATTTCACATAGTTTATCATGTTAAAGCGGATTTGTTAAAATTGTGCTGTTGATAACTCTATCCCTCATTTTAAATTCTATTGTACATATCAGCTCTGTACTCTTCAATAACAATAAGCGATATAACTATTGTAAACCACTTTGACCATTTAACAAATAAAAATATTCCAAGTCACTGCTAATTATATTTAGAGGATGAAGAAAATGGGTGTTGACTTCCTGTAAACAGAAAATGAATAGGCTTGGTGTCTGTCTAATTGATAACAAGGGGGCTAAGTACTACTAAACTTCTAATTTTACTCCCCAGATGGTTTAAATTGGGTTTTCATACTTAAATATATTTCACTCCTGAAAGTAAGCAAGCTTAAAGGGTGAAATATTGATTGGTATTTCACACTGTACGTAAGATTATTTCACTCATGATGGAACACCAGCTCAATTAGGTGAAGGAAACCACCCTCCACAGCACGGCCAACTAAAAGGCAGCTTAATACAAAAACACAATGTTCATATCCACTTTTTGTTGCCTCTTAGTTCCGAGAGCACTGGGCAGCAAGAAGCTCCTTTGATAGTTCCGAGAGCACTGGGCAACAAGAAGCTCCTTTGATAGTTCCGAGAGCACTGGGCAACAAGCAGCTCCTTTGATCTACCCTCCAAATGGTTGAAGGAAACAACTTTTTATCACAGGCAACAAATACAGAAGATAACAAGATACACAAGTGGCAAATAACACAAAATGTTGTGCAAACAAGAGCAGCACAGCACAGGCACATTTTAATGGTATATTTTATTTTATTACAATACAAGCTGCAGAGGCAAAAACAAACATAAGTCATTTGCTTCATTGCCAAAACATAGACCCACAGAACATGAAGTAGTGTGAAGCTTTAGGTGAGTTTTTAGCTTCAAAAAGGATTGAATGATGCCACTAAAATAATTGTCTTACCATAATCTCCAAATCCTTGTTGAGTCTGTTGGGGTTGCTGGGCTACCTGAGGCTGTGGGGCAGATCCGTATCCACCTTGCGTTTGTTGTGCTCCATAGTTGTAGTTCCCAGCATTAGCAGCCTGAGATGGGGCCGGTTGCTGTGCCTGCTGTTGTTGACCACCCCACTGTGGTGGACCACCCTGTTGATTACCATAATTGCCCTGAGGAGCTTGATTGCCATATCCACCTGAATGTCGAGAAATCCGAACCGATTAGCACTACATATTCCATTTGTAATGTATCAATGTAAGGTACCTTTATACTGCTTTAACTCCGGTTACCAGATGCTAGTTTCCTTCCTGAAACTGCTAATTAATTATAACAGGCCTTATTTTTTCATGCGAATGATTGTTCAGGGAGGTTACGCAAACAAAAATTCATGCGAACGGTCCGTGTTCATGCGAACTAATGTCCTGTACAGGATGGCTACAGTGAAAGAGCTACTTGTAGCTACACAAAGAAATGTCCTATGCCGTCAAAAATAGTTATGTAAAACATAATCAAAGTTTATTTAACTGAACCATTTTTGCTTCAATTATGACGCAAATTTTATATAATAAACAATTGTGAAACAAAGAAGAGATAAACTGCGCGAAATAGAAAAACTAGGGGTGTTAGCTGTGACCTGGTTGGTTGGCTCCAGCTCTACAGCCAATTAAAAGGCGCCATTAAGCTCTATGGTCTTCTTTAGCTTTACTCAGCTTAGGGTTTTGAAAGCATTGACCGTTCACAATAAACGAAACCCAACTGGATTAATTTGGATAACTCGTCTTGATGAAGACACTCAGACATCTTTACCACACGCTAAGCTACAACACTATTATGAGGACCATCGCATGATCTTGCTTAACCCGCCTGCGGAGTTGTCTCAGGTTGGTCTTCTGGTTATAAAGACTATTTGTGAATGTTTGATTAAAATCGGAAAACAAGGATTTGTAACAGTTATAACTGTTTATGCAGTATATCGTTGCACATTTACACTGTATATGTATGTAACCTATATACAAAAAAACTATTGTTCACAATTTTTTTTCACATGACAGAATATGTTTAATTTCAGACGGTTACACAAAGTTTTGAAAAATACGGCCTGCTTTTATCGCTGAAGTGGACCGAAAAGTTATCAATTTGTTTATTTTTTTACCAAGCAACTCTATCTTTATGTACTTTCATTCTTATTTATTAAACAGATGTGTCCATCAGACAAGCATAAGTCCTTTCAAAAAGCTTTGAAATAAATTGCTGAAATTCAAGGAAAAGAAACATGTTATCAACTTTAAATACACATTTTAGTGACATTTAATAGCTAATGAACTAATTAATTTAAAATCTCTCCACAATCGGGACACCTCTACAAATGATCATATAAATATATAATCTATATTCTTTAAAACACCAAAATTGTAACGTGAAAAATACAACACATTTAATGGTTATATGATTATTAGTAGAGGTTGTAAATCCAAGCCTAATTCAGGTGGTTTGGAATGTACACAGCGATCTATCCCAGTTTTGTTGACCACTGAGCAACCTCCTTTGGTATAGACTAGGATGAAATAAAGAGGAATTTGGAAATACACGTTATTTTCTTATTTGGGTTATTAGCAGCTTTTATTAGTATTTTCTTGGAATAAACTGATAAAGAGGACTTGTTTGGTAGAGGCTTTACATTAAGCGGATAGTTAAGTATACCACTGACATGCCAGCCCAACGAGTAAATGAAAGTACCAGACTCAACTGACAACAAAACAGCTTGGAAAGAAAATATGAGGATGCCACAATTGATCGGCTTTGTGTTGGCCCTTAGATCGGTGAGAAGGAGTAAATATATTTCTCTGTAAACATATAGCCCTTGAAAGTAGTAAATACATTTGTCCCACCACCTTAGTAACAGACACCTTATCCAAACCTCAATCTCAAACACACATCATTCATGATGGTGTGACACCGGACAACATTGGTCATGCAGTAATGCAATAAGACAATCATCTTTACATCACAAAAACCCTACTGATCAGGCTTTTGTTCCTTATTATTTGGCTCAGAGAACATTGGAAATACACCCAACATCCACTATCAGCTAGTAGTTAAACCATAAATTAAAAATAACTAGTGTTAGACGTAAAACTAAATAGAATATCAGGGTTCAAATGTTTTCAAAATGAATAGGGTAATTGTTAGTCAACATAAACTAATAAATCTTTAAAATTACTTCTTATTCAAAACTGCAACACATTGAGCGGATTTGAGTAAAGGTATAAATAAAATCACCTCAAAACAATTAATCAAAATGTACTTTTTGAGAAACGTTAAAATAAATAGTTTGATTTTTTTTTCTCTCTACATTTAGAAGACAGTTTGAGCCCTGAAAAGTGTTTAATACATCATTTTAAGTATCAGATGAACAAATAAATCCATCTAGACTGGAGGGTCTGAAATTTATAGACAACGGATTTGTCGTAAAATTATTTGTAATCAAGGCCCAAATTAAGATTATGCTTTTCCGTAAATTGATTTTTCAATGTCAGCAAACCCTTTTCCTTTTATCAATTTATTTGTTCATTTTGGATTATCATTAAATAACTATTACAGAACACCTAATAACACAACAAAAAGACAATATTTCAGTACATATAGAAGACTTTAGAGAGGAATGTAAGAATGAAAGTGTAAGAGGGAAGGTAATGGACAGTTCTAACATAAAATGCAAACCCCCCATTAAAGGGGAAACAGACCCATATGTGGAGATTGTGCCATAGAGTTATCCATCCAACCATTACCCCCTGAAAATTGAGCCAGTAACACTATGAGTAAACCTTTATGTGAACTATTTAAAACATTAATTATATTCCACCAACATACACCAGTAAATATATTGAAAAAATAATTTAAAATAATCAAAATATAAAGAATAGTCCCAGAGATTTATTGGCAGTCCACTGGGTTGCTTATTGGAAAAGTAATGCTCATCCAGGTTATAATAAAACCTCAATTTATATATGAACTGGGGAAATTAATTGATTGGGGTTTTTCAACAAACTTAAATTTATTTTACTCATGATGGCCTACCAGTCAAATGGGTGGAGGAATTCCCCCCTCGATACTACTGGCAAGAAAGACACATGACAATTCCAGGATGCAATACAAAGGACACCCAAAAACAGATTGGCTCCAGTTGCTACTTAGCTCCAAAAAGCACCAGGAAGCTCTTTTACTAATTATCTTAATTAAACTTAATACATATTAATTATATATCTCTTAATTGTTAGTAAAGGATCAAAAAGCATCAAGTAAATCTAGAACGTTAATTTAATACATATTAAGATATCAGTAAAAACCATACCCATTTGAGAGGAACCGTGAGACATAGAATTCTGCATCCACCCTCCTGAAATTTAAGTTTCGTTAAAAATTAACTGATCCAGAAGCTTGCGCAATAATCATAACTATTATAGGTTAACTAGTTTTAATCACTTTCAAAACTTTACTAGCATAATCTTACCCAATAATTATCTTGCAATAATAACACTAAAGCCTTTCGATTATGTAGGCAATAACTTCTTAATATAAAAACATCAGGGCTAGAATTTGGGAAATTATTGTGCATCAATAATTTCTTCACAAATAACAAAAGATGGAGAAAAATTTCACTGCATGTATTCTTTTTTATGGAGAATGCTTGTGTAGTCAAAATTCTAACCCTGTAGTAGTTTAATCCCAGCAATAAACTTCTTAATTATTTAGTTTAACATTAACTAACTAGTGGCTATCACTATATCACATACAATGAACTACACATAGAACATCTTTATGTACAGCATAAACTTAACAAATATATGTAGTTGTTAATACACACAATAGCTAGTCACTTAAAACTTTCAATCAATAATTAGAAATCAGCAACGAAGTCGGTCACACTAAAAACAAACCTTGTGAACCCATTCCCGATTGCTGACCCCAACCGCCCTGTTGTTGGTACCCTCCTTGGAACTGGTTAAAGCCACCCTGGTTGTAGTCCTGGTAACCGGAGCTCTGGAAATGTCCGCCACCAGGGGGTCCGGAGTTCTGGTTCCATTGTGGGCCAGATGGTCCTCCCCAGGAGCCACCACCACCACCACCGCCGCCGCCACCACCAGGTTTCTCATCACGTGGCTCCGCACGTTTACATTCCACCTGTTAACAAAATGACATCAATATGAATAAAAATTACCAATCTTGTTGTGGTGCCTAATTATTTACAATCCACCATTCTTTTCATAATAACAAAATCATGCTCAGACAGTGAAGCAATACTAAAAGTATTAGCCAGAAATCCTGGCAAATGATCTAAACTTAAATCTATAACGCAAGCAAGTATCAGGAAATGAAGAGCTTAAACTTGTCGGTCGGCCAATTTTTCTCAATCTGCTGTTCTCTGAAAATAAATGTTAAAATGAATCCCCAATCTTAAAATGGTAACCTTATTTGTGAAACTAGTTTTAAAATCTTAAACTTAATGTCTTAATAAATCAAGAATTGATTTCTCAATATGTATTAAAATACCCAAAACTATAAATCGCATAACCCTGATATAATAATGATAACAGATGCAACAAAATAATTAACGTAACAAATTAATGTAAATAACAATAACTAAACCTGTTTGGTGCCAACATCCACGTAATGATCCTTGCAAACTGCGTCAACACTTTCTTCATTCTCGAATGTCAAAAACCCAAAGCCTAGTACCCAAATAATGGTAATGGAGATAACATAACGACCTGCCCATTAGGCCCAGTACACAGCCCATCGGTCTTGGCAAAGCTCACTACCTAATCATAATCTCTAAAACTTATACCCCACGAGTACAGTAAATCTAAATATATATGTATTATAGTCCGTCATCCTTATAATTATACCCAATCCTGTACTGTATCAATGGTTACAAGTGATTAATAGTGTGGGTACATTTAACAGCTGGCATTTTATAGTATGTTCTCGTTCCCACGTTCTGATCCGTCTGAAAAGGAGGTTCGAAGTTGTGATAATAATTAACAGACTAACAAAACTATCTTTTGTAGGTCTTAAGAATCCTGAATACCAATCACTTCTCTATGTATTTATAAGTAAACAGGATAAAAACTTAACACATAAGTCGCAAGTAATACTTAAAATAACCTACACCATAAACTTAACACCATGTATCATGGTCACTTAACTTATAGACTTAACACTTCAATCATATACTATATCCAGAAATACTGGTCTAAGTTGTGAGCTTTGCCAAGCAAACGATCCGGCGTGACATTAAGAACTTAACTAGAAATAGAAAGCATATATAGAAAAGTTATATAACAGACATTCTGAATCAATAGATCTTCTTCAGAGGTTCAAATCAAGTCCAGAAATTTTCAACAGTTTTATTTTCACTGTCTGATGTAATGGTGAAGGATAAATGAACAGATTATTCCAAGGGCTAGGATATAAGCAGTGTATACTTGTTCTAGTTTCACTATGTGGGATTTCGGCAATTTCTGATTCTCAGAAGTTTTCTTCCTTTATCTTTTTTCAGTAAAATCTGTTAAGACTTTTGGCACGCAAAATCATTTTTTGTTTACGTTGTAACAGCCGAGAAAGATAGAAGTCAAAATCTTGACAACCAAAAACTCAATTTGTTTTTCTTGCCCAGATTGAGTTTTTGAATAATTTGACCCCCAAGGCTGGCATGCTGATTGAGTTTAACTAAGTTTTGACAACCATGTAACTTTAATGTTAGGACTAACTCAAAATGCATTAATCTCATTATCTGAACTAACTTAGATTATGTAACATTTTTTTAAAATTAGTTTGGGAGCTTTTGGGAGATATCTGCCAATTGTCCAAACTCATGAAACGTATTTTGATGCAACTTAAATTATCAGTAAAGTTCCAGGAGAGCTACTTAAAAAAAAGGAATTGAAACTAATGAATTTTTTTTAATGAAATAAATAAATAAATTTAAGCAAAATAGCAATTTTTTAATTTTTGCATTTAAAGCATTAGGCGGACAGATATAAATGGAATTTCATCGCAGTTTATTTTGATCTTCTGTTCTTTCAAACATTGTGGTTAATAAATGTGACAAATTATAAAAATAAAAATAATTTAAAAAAAGAAATCTTGTAAACAATGGTCACTTGAAATCAGATATGTTCGACATAATTATTATGTAAGCTGGGTCACTGCAGGACTGTCCAGTTTTTAAACTGCAACAATATTTTTCACATATATTGTTAAAATCAATAATGAGCTACATAAATTATTGCAAAAATGACTCCCTGACAATGATTAAAGTTTGAACATTAAGCATTGCCTTATCAGATCATTTTGTATCCATTAAAGTACTATCTAACTTTTCAACAGTGTAGACACATTGTCTTGGAGGTAAGATGGCGACAGTTTTAATCATTTCCCTCTGCCATGCAGATCATACTTTATTCTCATTGGTCATGACAATCCCAGAAATGTCTGAAGTTGCCTTTTATTACAAAACGGAATCAAGCGAAGTGAAAAGCTGCACTACAGGCTCATTTTTTTATATTTGGACACAAACAGGTTGGAGGACTTGTACAACAGCAACATGACTGAAACATTTCATTCGTTTTACGGATTAAAATTCCAATTCAACATCTTGCCTAGCAATGAATTCAGTATTTTCATCTACAATTCAGCTATGGAATTCAGTTTTCTTGCAATAAATTGAATTTTCCCCCTATTCAGTATTCGGTTGTCAAAAGCAACGTGAATCTATCCCAGAGCAGGAAAACAATTCTGCTACAAGCAGAATAATTTTTTAAAATGCAAAGTAATAACCGGATTAACATGATAATGTTAGAATTCGATATGTGCTCGAAGGTAAATTTGAAAAATACATATTCAAATAACTACATTAACTATACATAAAATATCGTTCAACTCTGACAAAACATCTACTTACGATGTCTCATTTAACTATAATAAAATATTTGTTACCAATAAATGAAGTTGTTCTCCATATGAAATTCTAACTCTTCTTTATCATGAAATATTGCATATGCAAAAAGAAAAGTTGATGAACTGGGATGTAAAAACTCTAGACAACACCCCTCCCAAAGTAGTTCAAATTCAAATACTGTAAATAGTAGGATGAAACTAATGACCCGATAAAATTATTTTTTTTAAAGAAATAATTACAGTAGCCATAACAAAGTGACGGAAAATGGTAAAACCTTTCAATTATCCTTTGAAAATTATTGAAAAATACAAACTTAATTAGCACTCTAAAAATGCATAGACTATTAGATGCTTATTAATATTAACTAAATTCATAATAAAACAAAAGCTAAAAATATCAAATTAAAATTCAGAACCCTCAATCTCAATTCCAAAAAATTGAGTATTAACATACCTTAAATAAATAACCCAATAATATCCTGCAGTACTTAAAATTTAAACCATAATTAATTTAAAATATTTAACAAAAATAGTTTGGATTTAATATATGTTAGTCTAAATGTTTTGTATCTAGGGATCATTGTTTAAATTATGGTATCACAATAGTAAGTTTTCATTTCTGGACATTAACCTCAAAATCATGCATACGTAAAAAGCAGTTAATGGAATCCAGACCGTATACTCACACAAAAAAGACTTTTTTCAATTAAGTTTACAAATTAAATTAATCACTTTCTTTAAAAGAACACATTTGAAAAGAAATCTGGAGATTGGTATTAAACAGTCATCTGGATGTCCCATGCATTGAAAGATTAATTAAAAATTTAGTTTACTTAAGAGTATTCCGAAAATAAATGCAGGTTAAAATTATCTCACCTCGAGATCGTTTCTTTTGCTGATCATACATAATCACAACATCTGTAACCTGAAAAACAGAAGAAATTTGTTAAAATACTTTTTTCATTAGATCGATGGGCACCACCAAGTTTCCCCAAAACAATGCACCTCTGCCGACGGACTGCTATATACATTATTAGGGAACAGTTACACACTAAACATAAAGCTAGAAATAGCAGAAATCTGTCCAGAGAAGATCATTTTTTCAAATACATTATTCTTTTTTTTTGTGAAGTACAATTTCGTTCATATGGTTTCAAAGCAGACTAATTTAACCCCTAGTTTATATGGAGAGTACTATGTCATGGTTAAAATTCAGTTATTTTCAAAGGGAGATAATTATCTCTTTGGTATCACACATATTCAAAATATGGAGGTTATCAATTACGGATTCATTTAACAATATCGCTCAACATTTTGGAGGAGATTTGTAAATTGTCTTTAAGCCTTGAAACTTTTGTGAAACTTGTGAAATATTAATTGCATCAGTTGCATGGCAGGTTTTTCTTCTATTTTTGTCCCTCAGAGCATGTGTGGCCTATATTGATGAAAAATATTGTCAATAACCATCATTGCGTCAATATATGGAAAGATCAAAACCAGTTCGGTTTTTATTGACGATTCATCAATATATTGATGGATCGTTAATTTATTGAAACACAATATTGACCGTGTGTGGAGTATGTCACTATCTTGCGTCAATATTTTAAGAATTTCATTCCCTCACCAACTATGAAAGAGCACAAATAGCAACCATCTTGAACAATCACCAAAGAATTTATGGCATTATTGACGGAAATAATGAATCGTATGTGGGCATTTTCTGTCAATAGTATTCATGTCAATATATTGAGTCAATGATATTGATGGTTTTATTGAACATGTATGGGTTCAATAATGATTGTATTTAAAAGTAATTTTGCTTTATTTTTCACAAAAGTACATTTATGCATTTAAAAAAACAGCAAACCTTAACCAGGGGAAAATGCAAATGTTAAGTTACCTAACAAACTTTTAGAGGACCTATTTTAAGGTTATGCTGGAAAAGATTACAACACAGGCCTGATCACATATGATAATCCTTGTGTAGCTAGCTTGCAGCTGGTGTAGTACATAGACATAAAGTAAAATAATTTTTTGTCCCTCTTTCAATGAGCTCCTGATAACGTGGTTACACTGTAAGCATCACACTGCATATATTTCACATATTTTACAAAAACATTTCATTTTCAATTCTAAAAATTACTCAAAGTGACAACCCACCTTTCCATAGCTTGCAAAGGCTGCCTTCAGAGTCTCATCATCAGCACTTGTTGGTAAACCTCCAACAAAGATTTTCCTACTTTTGTCATTTCCATAGCGATCCCCACCACCTCGTCGGAAATTCTACAAAATATCCGAAAGGTGGAACAATAAATATTTAGCTGGTAACACTTTCTATATTAAATATTCTGAAATGTTTTGTGCGACTAGGGCAGGCACTTAGCCAAAAATCAAAAGTATGGTGTCCAAAATCGTCATTTTGCTTTAAATTTCAAATAACTGGGTGTCCAATTTTGACAGTTTTTCTATCTCCTGAATGTTAAAGTTTCTTAAAAGAGCATGTCCAAATGAGGCAATTGTTCACTTCAGGGTGTCCATTTGGACGGGTGTCTGCCTTAGCCCTTGGACTAGGGGCAAATATAAACTAATTATTAAGTAACACACTAATCCATTATTTTAATATATACTTTCTTTAAGCCATGTAGTTCTGGTGTCATTGTGTATTTGTTTGGGGCATTACCTCAGTTCTGTTGCTACTTAATATATTGCAACAGTTGAAAAGAAATACGAAAAGTTGTTAATGACTTACACCTCCTCCTCCTCCTCCGCCGCCACCACCACCACCACCGCCACCGCCGCCGCCTCCCATGCCACCTTCATTTCTTCTGTTTGAGGTTTGCTGAGCAGACTTTGGGTTACAAGCTTTGGGGTCAACCTGAAAAACATAATCAGATAACTTGATATATACCTAAATTATTTACCCCATCATTATAATGGAACACCTATTTATTACATTATTACAGCCATAGTGAAAGAAGAAACAGTTGTAATCAATTTCCTGCTAGAGCCGAATCGGCACTGCTCAAGGACTGATCGAGTGTTTATAATGCTCCACTGTACTTTTGTTCAAATGACGGTCTACTCCAACATTATATAGCCAGACTCACAACCTCAAAACGTAAGTTAACTTTTTCTCGTTGTGCAAAGACTGTAGGACAAGACTGGTAACATCCTGACAAACAAGCGGGCATAACCATCTTAGAAAAAGTTGTCAATATACTCTAGGTTCAGTGACAATTCGCGCAAAGTAAGTCCAGGGTGCTCACCAAGACTAATAATAAGGCCTGTAGGTTAATCCTCTCACAGGACTGCCTGCTAACTCAAGTGAGTGTGGAAAACAAACCTGACGACAATGGCAACAAAGACAGGAGAATCACAAGACAAAAACAAAGATGCAACAACAGATCTGCTTATTACTGCCGCTCAACACGAAGAGCACCAGGGATCTCATTCATAAATGAATACCCCTTGAAAATATAAGATTCACCCTTTGAATAACAAACCTGTCTTCCATCTAGTGTGTGAGGTCCAGAGGAGAGCACAGTCTCCACACATGCGGGATCTTTGTAAGTCACAAAACCAAACCCTCGAGATTTGCCAGTGATGGCATTCTTCATCACAATACAATCAATGACTTCTCCATATCTCCCAAAATATTCACTCAGTGTTTCTGTAATATAAAGTTACAAACATATTCACCTATTAGCTTCAAGATCCTGGGAAAATTGTTGATAAAAGGTTACCACTAAAATATTCTTTATTGATAAATAGTTCATTGTTGTACCAAAGGAGAACAACATTTTACAAGTCACTTGTGTCATGGCTTTAGAAACATTCACAATAGGGCCTTCCCCTTTATTTAAAGATCTATCAACCCAATTCAATTCACATAAACTAATATTGAAAGACTGCCAGAAATGCTTTGAATTCTGAAACTTTCGGTGAGCAATAGGGCGCCATTAGGTCAGCTGACATGAAAAAAAATCAACACAGAATTGCGATTGTGAATAACTTTTAAGTTCAAACCCGTTATTACCTTTTGTGGAGTCCCAGCTCAACCCACCAACAAACAATTTACTGAAACACAAAGTATTATTGAATTATTAATGTTATTCACAGACAGGCCTTATTTCTAAAGTTTTGGTATAGCTGCACCTCGTATCTCTATATACTGTATAGTTTATATATATATTCACATGACCAGATTTCAGATTTTTAAAAGCTTCTTTTATCAGACAAATTCTTGATGATCTGATCAAAACGCGTTTTACCATTCTGATTTTCCAATTCATAACCTCAAATGCCTCAAGTTTCATGCCGTATAAAATATATAGCGGTCTAAAAAACGGTCACAAACTGCTTTAAACTGGACTTGAAATCCAGACAGGAATTTTTACAAACAAAATGAAAGGTTATGCGACAGTTCATGATTATCTACTTCGGGTAAGAAGTAGACTCTGTATTTCATGCACTCTATTCAGCAGTAATCAAACAATACAAACCCCACTTCGCTTCCTTTCGACATTTTTGTATTTCCTTCTCGTGTATCTCTTAGAAAATTTGTGCCCGCTTCGTTTCCTCGTGCTGCATAAATCTGAAAATGGCTTCCTTTGTTAAACGAGCATGCGCCCAGTACACTCTCCACGTCTCGCTTTTTTTTTCTGGTCAGTTGAATATCACATTCACGGCAAATAAATACCGCAACTAGGAGAGGTTTAAGCCATTTTGATTGGCTGGTACAATGCCAGGGTTGCATTGGTAGTTGGATTTTCTCTATTGTCCAATAAAATTATCTAAAATCCTTGTATTTTGTTATTTTCGGGTTTTTAACATCTAGCAATCTTTATCCACTACCCTCAAATGAATCAAGCTAGTAGTTGTTTATAAAACTTCTTGAAACAAGGTTGAAGATGATCACCTTTAGAGCAATTCTTTTTTTTATGTTATTTATAAATTTTTAATGTTTCCATTTAGAAGAAAAAAAAATAATTAAAATTTTAGGTTCATATGTTGTGATGCCCTTTAATTAACTTAGTTCACTGCTTGAATATTTATTTGCCTGATTAGCTTTTTGATCTTTGTGGCTCAGTCAGGTGTTGACAACGCACCTCTTTGAATTGTTTCATGTCTAAAATATCCTATACAAGCAACTTGTATAGAATAATGTAATGTGCATGCATATTTTCTTGTCTTTTCTGTTAGTATTTCATATAAAACTAAATTGATGTAATCTTTTTCTCGCCATAATATAAGTTTATGTATCAGACATATGTCCCATGGGATATAAAAATCTCAACTGAGCTTTATTCCCCCCTAATGTATTTGTTATATTGGTGAATAAATCAAATCAAATCAAACAGTCTGTAATAGTAGAGCTGGTTACAGCTCTGTGATTAGAACTGATATTATCAACATATCCAGTAACTTTCACTAAAATCAATACTATCATAATTTCAGGCAAGTACACAATGAACAACAGTATACATTTTGATAAGTCAAAAGCTGCAAATTGGTTATTTCAATGTTAACTTGGAATAAATTTCTTTGTTTCCAGGGTGGGGAAACGTTTGCTTGTTTGATTTGGGTTAAACGTCCCATGAGATGAGAGATTGGTTTCCTATGGTCTCTTATAGCTATGTGGGCACCAGGAAGCTCCTCACAACCTCTTGCATTGTAGAAAAAAGTCACAGATTTATGCCTGAATCATCCAAATTATTAAATAATGTCCTTAATCCAATTTTAGCAAGAGCAATCCAGTGTATGGGGTAAATCAATATTGACATGGATGTCATAATTTGAAACATTCTTTCAATAAAAAGTTCCGTATTAAATTATAAATGATATAAATTAAGAAAACGATGTATACAAAGAAAAAAATTGTTATCTTAATCGAATGTTATTAAAGAGAATTCTAATTATCAATAACACTGGCATGAAATGTGGATAAATTAAAACTGTCTTTTGAATCATGAACCATCTCATGTTCTATGGAGCATATTAACATGTATGTCGAAGCACAGTTTTCTTGGAAGTTGGAAGGCCTGACCAGTCTTTCTTAGTTTAGGGCCAGAACTGTGTTAAATAAAGCTACATCATCAAGAAATCTGTGCACACTTCTTGACAGAAATGTATTAGGTAAACTAGTGTTGTAAAGAGTGACAAAAAGTAATAACCGCAACACGGATAAATTGTCCTTAAACATCGTTTAGACAGGGCCATCACCAGGGGGGGGGGGGGGGGGGGGTGATAAA